>CM076580.1:1569116463-1569338816 GCA_034641835.2 Pinus albicaulis
GGTGCCATCACAACTTGATGAGAAGCATGCCATTTCAGTTTGATGGTATCACATAGGGTCTCACAGAAATGGTCAACAGAAGTCAGAGCCATGTACAGTGAAGTATTTACAATTGAAGCACAAAATAAGGTCAAAACAGTAATATGTATACACAGTGAAATAGTACATTCGAGGATCTCAGAAGAAGATAACATAAGTAACAAGAAGCCAACAAACATTCACAATTAATTATCAAGTTAAGAGAAATCTACCCTAATCTACAAGCATCTTGATTTATCAACATGGTATCAGAGCTAGGTTGAAGGAAAAGAAGATTGAAGATAACAATTTTTTGGCTTATTTTCTTATCCCTATGGCACCTTAAGAAAAGTATCATACAAATTCTGTGACATCCTTTCCTTAAAATACGAATTGAAAGAGGCACAGTACCTCTGTGATTCATGTTGAAGAAAGACATCAATATTCCTGTGAACCGAGCTCATCAATAAAGGAAGGACTAAAATACTTAAGGGCTAGAAAAAGAGACCTATAATACAGGAAAAGACTCTATGGCATTATCTCTGTAAATCAAGGATGAAATTCATATCTCTGCAAATACTCTATTGCATTATCTCTGTAAATCAAGGATGAAATTCATATCTCTGTTGTCGACAAAATATTTCGCATAGGTACACATATTTGAGTCTCTATGTTGATTTATGAAGTAAGTTTCCTATACTAATGTGAATTTCAGAGGCACCTTCTCCTATGATAAGCATACAAGTCATTATCTTTATAATCTACAAATTACTCAAAGAAAAATCAAATGGCTTATATGAAATCCGTTAAAAGAAGACAACCTACTGTGACAATACTTTCAGTGGCAATCTAAGCATGACTGTTCGCTCCTTTCTGAATCAAAAAATACCAAATGTATTCATGATAATTGTATAGTTTGAGTAACCAAAATACTGTAGCTGACATCTATTACCGCTGAGTTCAAAGGCTAGTCTAAGAGTATGAACAAGTCCAAAATTGCCATAATGATTGAAGCAAGTTTGTTTGGAAAAAAACAAACATCTGAGGTACTGTTCTTAGATCAATACAAAAAGGTTCTGTGACACTTCTATGAGGTATATGAAGCTTACTATAGCAACAAATATTTGAAGATTCAAGGCATCAATGATGACACCAACATGAAATGATACAAGGTCTATCTAACACTATATAAGGCAGCTCGACTCATTTGGGAGACTATCCATCTTTGACATCTAAAAAGACCATAATCTTCGTAATCAATGCAAATCTATGGCACTGTGAGACGAAGGATAGAAGTGTATTGTGATCTGAAGTTAAAAGAAACCAAAACCATGTGGATTGTCTTTGAGGCATTTAAATGTACAAATGATGAACTTAAAGACATGCAAACCAAGTCTTATCTGTGACATAAAGGACTGAGCATCTCTATACCTTGGTGAAAAATGAATCAAAGGTCTGTGATCTACTCTATGCTACAAGACCAAAAGACTAAGGTACATACTCTATAGAAGGGACCAAAATCTTCAATATGAATAAAAGCCAAGATTACGATCAATTCCAAGTCTGAAGCTACACTTAATGACATAATTTACATTTGCGAAAAGTCTGAACATCTATATGAAAAGTAGAACATGTATATTTGTGATCTGAACTATACAAAGACATACAAAATTTTTTGAATCGTCAAGAATCAGAGTTTAGTGGCATCCTATGTGAAAACCTGAGGGGATGCTACTTCGTGACATAATTTATTATGATGATATAAGGCCCATCTCTATGACACTAGAATATGTAGCAGCATTATATCTCTTCATAAGGACTGTGAGGGTATAGGGAATCCGTGACACAAGTTTGTGAAAATAGCACCCTTCTCATACATAAGAGAAAGACGAATTCAAATCTTGAAGCCGACCAATTTGATATTGAAAGATAAAGGACACTGAAAGCAGCTCAAAGACATCTTTGTGGCTTATAGCTAAGCTTGAAGGACCAATTGGTGAGATCAATGTGAAGACCAAGTTGCAGAACTGTATGGACAGAGAAGTTCGAATTTAGTGTAAGAATATCTTTTGAAGCAGCCCCAAGAAATCACAACTTACAATATAGTAGTACCATACTCGAAGGCAATAATGGAGAACAGGGGAAGTTAAAAGAGGTACATGTAAACTATGCTCAATGATAATGGTAGTGGAAATCTGAGCATGACTGTGCGCTCGTTTCTGAATCAAAAAGACCAAGTGTATTCATGATATTTGTATAGTTTGAGAACCCAAAATACTGTAGCTGACATATATTACTGCTGAGTTCAAAGGCTAGTCTGAGAGTATGAACAAGTCCAAAATTGCCATAATGATTGAAGCAAGTTTGTTTGGGAAAACACGAATATCTGAGGTATTGTTCTTCGATCAATACAAAAAGGTTTTGTGACACTTCTATGAGGTATCTGAAGCTTACTATAGCAACAAATATTTGAAGATTCAAGGCATCAATGATGACACCAACATGATACGATACAAAGTCTATCTAACACTATATAAGGCAGCTCGACTCATTTGGGGGACTATCTGTCTTTGACATCTAAAAATACCATCATCTTCGTAATCCATGCAAATCTGTGGCACTGTGAGACGAAGGATAGAAGTGAATTGTGATCTGAAGTTAAAAGAAACCAAAACCATGTGGATCGTCTCTGAGGCATTTAAATTTACAAATGATGAGCTTAGAGACCTACAAAACAAGTCTTATCTGTGACATAAAGGACTGAGCATCTCTATACCTTTGTGCAAAATGAATCAAAAGTTTGTGATCTACTCTATGCTACAGGACCAAAAGACTAAGGTACATAGTCTATAGAAGGGACCAAAATCATCACTGTGAATAAAAGCCAAGATTCTGATCAATTCCAAGTCTGAAGCTACACTTAATGACATAATTTACATTTGCGAAAAGTCTGAGCATCTCTATGACAAGTAGAACATGTATATTTGTGATCTGAACTATACAAAGACATACAAAACTTTTTGAATCATCAAGAATCAAAGTTTAGTGGCATCCTGTGCAAAAACCTGAGGGATGCTACTTCGTGACATAATTTATCATGATGATATAAGGCCCATCTCTGTGACACTAGAATATGTAGCAGCATTATATCTCTTCATAAGGACTGTGAGGGTATAGGGGATCCGTGACACAAGTTTGTGAAAATAGCACCCTTCTCATACATACAAGAAAGACGAATTCAATTCTTGAAGCCTACCTATTTGATATTGAAAGATAAAGGACACTGAAAGAAGTTCAAAGATATATCTATGGCTTATAGCCGAGCTTGAAGGACCAATTAGTGAGATCAATGTGAAGACCAAGTTGCAGAACTGTATGGACAGAGAAGTTCGAATTTAGCATAAGCATATCTTTTGAAGCAGCCGCAAGAAGTTACAACTTACAATATAGTAGTACCATACTCGAAGGCAATAATGGAGAATAGGGGAAGTTAAAAGAGGTACATGTAAACTATGCTCAATGTCAATAGTAGTAATGCTAAGATAATAATCTCTTGAAAGATAGTAATAAGGGTTTGTGTAGATATATTTTAGAAATCATTGTTATTATAACATTTGAAGTCTTTCTTTGCTAATTTATTTATGATCAAGGAATGAAAATCTCATGTATAGAAGGATTCTCAATAAAGACTCTAGGGCTTTGCAGCTAACTCACTGGTTTGTACTAAGATGAACCCTAGGAACAAAACCCTATCTAATCATTTTTTGTCCCGATAGCTGTAGTCCTCGGATAGAGCTTTCTAATGATGTATCATATGCGTCAAATGGAGATAGTATGCCAAAGTTACGTCCCTGGGAAGTTGAAACACCAATTTACCCAAACGGGGCCCATAGTTTTGGCGCTTCATCTCCTAGGGTTAGGTTTTTGGGATGTTTAGGGTTGTCCATTGTTTCTCAATAATAAATAGGCCCTCGCGCCTCATTGTAAAGCAGTTCAGAGGTCTGTAGCCACCACATCTCTTCTCAGAGATAGCTACCAGTACCCCAGCTAGTTTTATTTCCATTGTCTGTAAGCAAATTTCAGTTCTTTGATATTAATGAAATGAAGTGTTATTTCCGCCGCATCTCTGTATTTATGGTTATGTGTTTATTCTGTTGCGTTCCCGTGACAACCGGATCGAATTGTTGAAGGTATATTGTGTGTGTTAGCCTCGAATCTACCTTAGGTCGAAATAAGGTAAAACTCAAGGCTACATCAAACCACGCTCAGCCTCGTAGCTAGCCCTACGAGGACAGGAGAGGGCTCTCTCCGGGTCTATCTCGGCAAAAGGTCTTCAAAGGGGCTGAGATAACTTATAAAGAATACTGATTTTAGGCTAGTAAAGAGATAGGAAAGTTTGATTTTGATTTTTTGGGCTTTTTGTTGAAAAAATGGGAAAAACAATTTTGGGTCCGGGGATAAGGCCAGATCTTTGCAGAATTCGAGTTGGGGCAAGGTAGGCAGTAGTCTTGATGCTTTTTATCGGGTATATGGATGGATCAGAACGACAAGGAGCAGAATAAGGCAAGGGAGAACATGGATCCTCTCCAAACAGGCGAAAACATGTAAAACTAAACGAATTTAAAGGCAGAGCACTGAAAACAATGGATTCAACCTCATTTACTCATTCATTTAGTTTCAGAAGCATAAGAAGGGAATGAAATACATTAAACATTAAAGAAATTACAATAAACTGAGAGAAAAAATCATCAAGAACTGAAAGCCACAAGAATCCCAACAGGTGCTGCAAAACCTCTGATCTTTCCTTAGCCAAAATATGAAAAATATGTACAATAGTGTGCCAAAGTCTTCCCAAGAGTCCAACCTGTAGAATCTCTCAGAAATATCCTAACCCCTTCCCACACCTCTACAGGTCGAATTCCTCCTTCTAGGAGCAGTTCCAACTAATTCTAAACAAGGAGCTAGAATATAGGCAGCCAAACAACTTGCCTCTAAAAGGAAGGAAACTGATTCTTTCACTTGATTTTTACTTTTTTAAAGGTGAATCATCTAGAATAGGTAAAAATGAGTCCAAGTTACATGTCAACCATAATATTACATCAAGATAACTCAAAAATTACATCCACAAGAAAAACTGGTCCAATTGGCCGAAATTCTGAGCTGGAAGGTGAAAAATTGACCAAAAATCCATATGAGTAGCGCGCCTGAGCTATATGAGTAGCGCGCCTTTCAGCCTACTTTTTGGGCACTTCCTGGCATCAAAATCAAGCTCATGATAGCTTTTTGGAAAGACCTGGATGTCTGCTATCCAGCCCAAGTGGAATTTCCCAATTTGGAGCTCATTTGCCCCTCCAAAACTTCATCCTCCCACAAGTACTTCCTGCTGCTGAAAAAGGTGGCAGAATGGTGATTTTCATGGTGTTTTGGCCCCTTTGATCATCCAGAATTTGGTGAAATGCTTTGGTCTTACTGGAGCATGCATAAATTTCCATGAAAAATCCAAAAATATAAAGTTTTCCTCCAGCAAGTGTCCCAATCATAAGCGAGCGCGTCGACGCGCTACTCGTTGGGCTGAAAAACCTGTTTTGAGACCAAAATTTTCCAAAATGACAAAAAATTCTTCAAATTCGCTCAAATTCGGAGTGAAGACCCTCCATCATGTATCATGCCCAGCCAACTAAGCCTCGGCCAAAATCCGGAGTGGATTAGGCCTCTTTCGCCGCTTTAGTGCTTCGCTCAACCTCCTCTTCAGAATCTTCATTTTTGCTTTGCAGACGTGCATGCGGGCCCAATAATGACCTTTCATGTGACGAAGCATGTCTTTGTCTCTGTTAGATTTTTCCAACAACTTATCCAGATGAATGTTAACATGTGTGAGGCATGTCTCTCGCTCAATTGGTGTCATGTCGCCGGGTCTCTTCCGGGCCAATTGTCGATCTTCACGGATTCGCCGCAGCTCAAAAAGCGTGTGCTGATATTCTAGCTGTTTGTTACGTTGCTCCAGGTAGTTTATCACCCACTGAGCTCTCTTCAATTTCTCTTTCAGCGTGTCATTCTCGGCCTTTTTCTCCTGGATGATCTCTTTCAGCTTCGAGCTAGGAGAGCTCGCATCAACATCGATGAATGTGAAATCAGTGTCTCGACCGCGTGATGGGCCCTCATCGTGCATAGGCCTCTTGCCTCTGTCCTGAATCCGTACCTGTGCTGAAGAAGAAGGCGAGACCCCTTCCACCCTTGGTGGAGATAATACTCGCGCTGCTGATGAAGTCAACGAGACCCTTTCCACCCCGGGTGGAGATAGTACTCGTCGTGTAGCTGCAAATAAGGTCATGTGGCCTCGCTGGTATGTCACATGCAATGGAGCACTGATATGCTCGATCTCAGGGATGTCCGGCTGATGTGAAGGCTCTCCCTCATCATAAACTACCTCGGGAGGCGGCTGTGGCGCTGTGAAGAAGTCACGGGAGATGAAATCCTCCCAAGTAATGCCCTGCTGTGTCAACTGATGTACCACCACGATTTTGATCAGCGCGTAATGATATATACTTCTATGCTGCTGTGCTGGGGTCTTCTTCTGTACAAAAATTGTCATCCTCTCTATGTTGCGATACATGAAGTATGGAATTCTCATCATACGTACCCTCGTGAAATGCATCAACAAACGGACATGGTACACATAGAGATGCGAGAATCTGCCCTCGCAACTGAAATATCGAATGATGAGTTTCATCAATGGTGCAAACTCATCCTTCAGGAATCTGAATGGAAATACCCTGCTCAGCTGCCTCATAAACCTAGGTTTGATGTATGGCTCATAGTAGGATTTCTCTAACTGTTGTCGTTTGTTCCATTCCTCTCCTATATTTGGTATCCCGGTGGCCCGAGCAATAGTCTCTGGTGACAGAATGAAATTTACTCCTGCAAGGTTTACACGGCCATCATGTAAATTTAGAACAAATAGACGATCTAGTTCACAATGATGTTGGGTTTGTGAAATCATCTCACATTATTGGAAACATGACTGATGCTGAAAACAATCCATTGCAAGCGGGCAAGCTTGCAATTGAGCCAAAGAAGTAGGCTCCTCCCTAAGATGCTTACCACCTTTGCCACTTTTGTGAGACCTCCGTAGCACATTACCCTCTGCTGTGGAATCACTGTCATACTCCTGCTCATAAACTGAATCTGTCTCTGACATGGCTTTGAAAACAAGATGTCTGCAATATATATGTTGATATAGGTGTAGTGAAGACAAAAGTTTCAATGTATGCTCAAAACCCAAATATGTCACAAACAAGCCACAGTGGTAATGGCTCTGTCAAGTGGATTGGCATAAAAACAGTCACTGCTTTGATCACAAGGGAATTTGACAAATGAGTAAAAAAGTGTAATGTAGTGTACAACCTTTGCAATGCTGGCTAAGATTTGTCAAAGGGAAAATGAGTATGGGACTGTGTTTTTTCAATGGAGAATGGGAAACAATGTGAAAATGACCATAGTAAAACAATAGCAATGACAGTGGTAATATAATGGCGATGACAGCAGTGATGAAATGGCAAACTAAGAGCGTGAGGGCTGTGACACTTTGACAGTAGATGCATAAACATATATTTCAACAACACAAGCTTCGAAATCCTTCACAAGACCATCAACATGTATTTCAAAACCCCAAGAAATGAATTTGCAATGAACCTAGGGTTTCACCTTTCTCCACATCAAACACACTAGTTTCTCCACTCTTAAAACACCACAATCATTTTCAAAATTTACTGAGCAATCATGAAAAACCTACTTGCAAGCCATTTGAGGCGATTTGGCATCAAACCGGACGCAGGAGAAAAAATTTCTGGCTCTGAAATTATATGAGTAGCGTGCTCACCCAATGAGTAGCGCACGTTATATGAGTAGTGCACGTATTATTTTACATAGGCCGGCGAGGCTATATGCGTAGCGCGCTTTATATGAGTAGTGCGCCTCCTCTGTGAGTAGCGCGCCTCTTACACCTCCGGCCTTCAGTTTTGAAAAAGAGCTTTCGCCCTTCTAATCTGCAATTCGAACTTTGCTTTGGGAATCTATGCAAATGATTTGTCTCCAATGCTTTATATGGATTGCAAAATATCTCATAAAAATCAACTTTGATTTAAATTTTCTCCATAACCCACTTTAATAATGTTTGGCACTTTGTCATTTGATCACTTAATACAATGCTGTCCTTTGGCTTTTTATTATTTTTCAGACTTTTGGACTGATGATACTTGGTTGTTTTTGCAGGGATTTGGCATTTGGCTTCGGCAAAGATTAGAGGCTGCCTTCAAACTTATTATGATGAAAGAAATACACAATTATTACAAAAAATGAAATTTGACAATTTCTAGTTCCAAAACAGAGTTTTGGACTAGAAATGTCTTCAAATGTTTTTGAGAATAAAAATATGAAACGAGAATATTTTGAAACCAACCTCATGGCCTGCGGGCTTTTATTACATGTATGCAAAGGACTGAAAACCCTAGACTCTAGGACTAAAGACTCTTTTTAACGAAACTAATCATTTATGACCATGAATGAAATGACCATGAACTTCAGTGATTTTTGAGGAATTTTAATTAACCCTGCACGTACAAGCATGAGGAAACACAAGACAACCAGACCCCCTCGTTAGTCAATGGCATGCCCCTAGCGAAATGCAACGAAGTGAAACGAGCGAGACACCTAAAAATGATATGCAAAAAGCGAAATGATCTCTGACGGAGGGCTGTAAGGACCGACTCTAACATTGGCTCCAATGGGGATGGTGGCTCCAAGGAGATGCCAAGAACGGCAGATCTCTGGGGGAGTCAGACAGTGCCTTCATCCATTGGGCGATGGAGTCATTATTTCAACAGATAACACAAAACTTTTGATACATTTATTGACTGCAAACTTGACTGAAAAGCGACTGAAACTTGACCAAAACTAACTCAACTCTAAAACTGAAAAGACTGATAAAACTGACTTGACAAACTTCAAACCAACCAACCTCCATCTCCAGAATTATAGCCTTCGCTCCGGGCCCCAGGCTGAAGATGAGAGATCAGTACACACTTGCAATAAAACAGAAGTAAAATGATATATACAATGATGATGAAATCAACAGAAAATACTCAGAAGTGGTATCGCTTTAGCAGCCGACCATTGATCGGCCCTCCAGGACAATCATCTCCATTCATTTCCTTGAGAAGAAAGGCGTTCTGACCACGATACGCTGCAATCTTAAAAGGACCCTTCCATAGATTTTCAAATTTTCCGTGCTTTCCCTTATCTTCATTTCGAGCATCCCACTTCAAAACCACCTCATCTAGCTGAAACTTATCTGCTTTTGCCTTCCTGTCGTAGATCTTCTTTATGCATTCCTACAACTTGAATTTATTTTGAAATACCTCCTCCTGTGTCTGCTGTAAGTGAATCATCTGATTAATCCTCCACTGCATGGGATCTTCCTCACTACTGGCTTCCTGAAGCAATTTGACTACTAGGACAGCAAGAGAAGTGGGAAAAATTGTGTCTACCCCATACACCAACTCGAAAGGGAACATGCCAATAGACTTTTTCTGACTTACCCTATCGGCCCAAAGTGCATTCACTAATTTCTTGTGCCAGCCCTTTTTATTGATTTCCAGCAATTTCTTGATGATATTTACCAAAGACTTATTTGAAGATTCCGCCAAGCCATTTCCTTGTGGATGGTAGGCAGTCGAATGTCCCAGGCTGATATTGTACTTATAGAAAAATTCAACCATCCTCTTTGACTTGAAGGCCGCTGCGTTATCTGTGATTATCTTACTAGGACACCCAAAACGTGACAGAATATTGTTTTCAAGAAAAGAGATAATTACTGCATCCGTGGCTTGTCGAGTGGGAATGGCCTCGATCCATTTCGTGAAGTAGTCTGTAGCTGTCAATATCCATCTATGTTGTCCTGACGATGCCGGATGGATTTCCCCAATGAAATCCAATCCCCGCTGCTGAAATGGTGCACTGACTTCAATTGGTTTGAGAGGCAAAGGCTGTATTTTCTGCTTTCCTTCGAAAATTTGGCATTCGTGACAATTCTTAACAGCCTTATATACATCAGAAAACAAATAAGGCCAATAGTAACCTGCCCTTATAATCTTATTCGCTGTGGTTTTCCAAAACAGATGGCCCCCGCAGTCTCCTCTATGAAAGTCCTCCAAAACTCTTTTGGCTTCCTCCTCTACTAAACAATTCAATAACATTCCACCAGGGTCTTTCCAATATAATGCAGAATTTAATATGCAAAAGTTTGCAGCCCTCAACTTCAAGGTTCTACTCTTATTTCTAGGCATCCCGGGTGGTGGAGACAAATTCTGAAGTACGTATAAAATGTCAGCATACCAAGGGGAAGAAACAAAAATATCAGATACCTGAAATGATGTACTCTCCTCATCTTCATCGGACATGGCAGCGATCAAATTTATATCTAGAGCATGCAGATTTGTTTCAGCCATGAGCTTGGCTATTCCTTGTCCTTTGATCAGCTTGGTCGGTTTAATCTCCACATCATATTCTAACAATGTAGCGATCCACTTACCCCGCCTTCCTTCTGGATCTGCCTGTACCAAAACATATTTAACTGTTGCGTTAGGAACGTAGGCTATAATGTGGGAATGCAGTATATACACACAGAAATCTTTCAAGGCCTTTACAAGCACAAGTGCTTGTTTCTCAATAATATTGTATTTCAACGCTCTGTCCCTTATAATCCGACTGAAAAAAGCAATAGGCTTCTCAACTCCATCCCTTTTCTGCATTAAAACAGCTGCCAAAGTGTGCTCAGAAGCAAACGAAAACAAAATGAAGTCCTGTGTGTAGTCCGGGCTGATTAAAATAGGGGCTGAAGAAAGAGCTAACTTTACCAAATTGAATGATTTCACCGCCTCTTCTGTCCACTTTACCTGACTGTCCTTTTTCAGCATATTCGTGATTTCTCTAAGATGCTTAGCAAGATTTGGAATGAAACGACGCAGAAAATTCATTTTACGATTAAAAGACTATATTTCTTTATTGTTCTGGGGCTGTTCTATTTGCTGGATGGCTTCAACACGTGCAGGGTCAACATGAATGCCATCTTTCGATATGATGTGGCCAAGGAGCTTGCCTTCATCCATGGAAAAAAGACTCTTTTTTGGATTCAGCGAAATGCCATATTTTCTGCACTTCTGGAAAACAACTTTCAAATGATATAAATGTTCTTCATCAGAATTTGAAAACACAGTCAGATCATCAAGGTAAACAACCAAAAATAAATCTTTCTTGTTGGCGAAAGCCATGTCCATTGCACGTTGAAAAGTGGCGCCTGCATTCTTCAAACCAAACGGCATTTTTGCATAATGAAACGTTCCCCATGGAGTGGTGAACGCAGTCTTGTCACGATCATCTTCATGCACTAAAATTTGGTTGTAACCTGAATAGCCGTCGAGTAGTGACATCCTTGATGCTCCAACTACTCACTGCAATATATGGTCCATTTTTGGCAGCGGATAATTGTCTTTTAATGATACCTTATTCAAATTTCTGAAGTCGATACATAAACGGATCTCACCTGTCTTCTTTCTCACGGGCACCAAATTTGATATCCAATCGGAAAATTTGATAGGCACAATGATTCCTGACTTAAACAACCTGTTTACTTCTTTTTCAATTGATGGTAGCAGCTTTGGATTGATTCTCCTCAACTTTTGATGGAAAGGTTTTTGATTTGGTTTGATGGGGATAGTATGTTGAATGATATTAGTGTCATATGTTTTTAGATCTGAGTAATCCAATGCAAAAGCATCAGAAAATGAAGACAACAATCTCATATACTCCGCTTTTACCTTTGGTGACAATGACTTTGATAACTTTACCATCTTGGGATTTTCAGTTGTCCCAATATTTACCTCTTCAACACCTTTTTCAGTCGGCCTCAATGTCGGTTTGCGGGCTACATCGTCTTGATCAAAAAGTTCCTCCAAAGGAATCAATCCTTTAGGAATGATGTTATCTTTAAGTTGCAGCACTTCCATTTGATTTATTTGTATATCATCATTACCATCATCATGTTCTGTATCTATGGAGGTGTCTTTAAACTTACCCTTATTCTGCATAAAATCACTAATCTCCTCGTCATCCTGAAAAACTTGCCAACATCGCTGATTATCTGGAACGGTGGGGCGGTGTTTCACATGAATCTCGAACTTGTTGCTGGAATTCATTGGGATTTTTAAATTTCTTGCTGCCTTAGCAAGTCCATCAACGACACCATTTTGTATGCGAGGCACACATGTCAAGGTATGATCAGAAAATAACTTCAAAATGTCTAAAACTGCATTACGGTAAGCCCTCATGCGAGGATGCTTGGCTTGAAACTCACCCTTTACCTGCTTTATCACCAATTCTGAATCACCATAGACTGCAATTCTTTTTTCTTTCATCTTTCTTAGAATCTTAAGGCCAGCAATCAGAGCCTCATACTCCGCTTCATTATTAGAACAGTCAAATGCTAGCTTGTAGGAACATACTCTCACATTGCTTGGAACCTTATCCGGAGCGGAAAATGGACTACTAATCCAAACACCAATTCCAGCACCGTCACTACCCATTGCGCCATCAAAATCCATGGTCTAAAGACCATCTTCCTCGTCCTCTAGATGCTGAAATTGCGCCAGCTCTGTTTTTCCTGTTTGCTGCCCATTGTCTTTAGCTGATTGCTCCACAATATCTTGCTTTTCTCTTCTTTATTTCTGCAGAACTTCTCTAAAATTCTCGGTGATTTCTGGTATATCTTCTGCCTGAACTAATTGACTATCTATATCATTAAAACTATCAGCAAACAACACAAAAGACTCTAAGTCGGTATGCACATAATTTACAGGATGATTGATTGGCTTCTCCTTGCTTGTTATCATGTATTTCATCTTCTTCTCTCGATATAACTTTCTCATTTGACCGAAGACTGGAATTGTAGCATAGGAAAAATCTAACTGTAGTGTACCTTTCAACTTTGTCCCCCAAGATCTAGAAAGGAGCATCCCAAATCGAGGAGGAATGTCCGCCACAACCACATCCATCAAGACATTCTTCGCAGGAATTTGATCTAAACTTACAACCAAATCTTTGATGAGTCCGATACATCTCACGCGGCTGGAATCAAATGAATACAAATCATGGTATTTCCTTGTAATATCTAAACCCAACTTCTCCATGATCACCTTTGGCATAAGATTGTGCGAAGCACCAGAATCAAACATGGCATTGTGCAATACATATTCATGCAACCTCAAACTGATATAAAAGGGAGGACCATCACTGTCAGGGGACTCACCATCTAAAGCAGGCCCAAATATCAATTCAGGCTGATCATCTTCTATATTTACCGTGTCAAACATTGGATCAAAATTCAGAATTTTGGAGACTTGACCCCGATAGCTGCTGTTCTTCATAATTTCTATCAAAGGAATAGATACCTTCAATTTGGAAATTTCATTTTCTAAACTAAAGGCTGAAACTCTTTCAACTTCTTTGACCGGAACTTCTTTCTTTTCAGCCTTATCCTTCATTATACTTGACTGATTTTCCCTTTCTACTGATGATGACTTACTAGCTGCGGGATCAATTGTCTCTTTTCCTTTCTTCTGTGGTATAGGTGAATCCATCTTTGGTGTTGAAGCCTCTTTTCTTTTCTGAAATGGGTTTATGGGCACATCTCTGTTTCTCAATGAGTATTTCTTCTGCTGAGTGGACAAAGCATTCAAATATCCTCTTTGGTATTCATCTGATTCTTCTTCCAGATCTGCATCATTTGCTAAAATGAAATCCTCATCTCTCTTTGTGGTTGAACTTTCTCCATATTCTTCATCCTCAGTGATGTAAATGGGCAGATCATCGGGAGTAAAGAAGTGGTTTTGCTCACCTACTACATCATCATCATCGTCTGAATCTTGACTCACAAAATTCTGCAAAAGAGGTGTTTTAATCTGCTGCTGGGCTGCCGGCTCTTGTGCTCTCTGTTCACGCTGCTTAATTCTGAACTGTGGCTGCTGCTGGCCACGGTAGTTGGGATTACGAATCTGCATTTTTGGCTTATCAAGCATCATTATTTTGAACATTTTTTCCATCTCACGAAGCAAGTGTTGTTCTGATGCAGATGTGGAAGCTTCTTCTTTTATAGTCACTCTTTTCTCTGCTTTCAACCGGGCTCTCTTATCATTCAGATTCGCCTCAACACTAACAGCAATCTTCTGCATATCTTCTAAGGTAGGCGGATCTCTGTCTCGTAGTGAATAAGCCATCTCCGGATCGAAACCATCCGGGAATTTAAGAAGAGCTGACTTTTTAGACGGTCTTAAGTCATCTGGAATTGCATTATAAACTGTATTGAATCTGATAATATAATCCTGAACAGACTCACCAGGATTACGTTTGATGCTGGTATACTCAGAAGTAATTTGCAGCAGATCTTTTTTCATCTCCCATCGATCTAAGAATTATGTCTGAAGCTCTTGTAATGTGTTGATACTTCCGGCCTGTAAAGCTCTGAACCATTTACGAACCTCACCTCCAAAATTCTGGGCGAACAACCTCATGGACACATTTTCTTCATCTATTTCATGCAAGTCCAAGAAATCTGTCATCCTGACAATATGCTGCTGAGCGGATATACTCTGTGGTGTGCCATCGAATATAGGAATCTTGCTCTGATAATCAGCAGGCATAGGATCCAAATTTGCAGGTAAAACAAGAGGTGCAAATCTCGCAGCCATGGCTCTTGGCGGATTTATAAACTATTGTCTCGGAGAAACCGGTGGAACGGGAGAAGTAGGTGAACTAGGTGTATGCGGTGGAGATGGGGGAGAAACTACTACTGATTGCTAATCAGAGATCTCAGGCTGTACGGGAATGGTAGGGATAAAGGGAGGCTTAGTGGGAATCCGTGAACTAGATGCAATCTCAGATGGCCCAAGAGTTTGTGAAGAAGATTCAATGAATTCGGGAATGTTGGTTGCCACAATGGAATTTTGCAGATTCAGAATATAATTATCAATAGATCTATTTTCTTGCTCAACTTATAAATACTTGATGAACTCAGGATTGATAACGGTAGAACTAATGGCACTTTCGGATTTGGTTTCAAACAATGATAACTCAAACTGATCGTCAAACTCAATATCATCAATGTATTAAAAAACAGTGGGGTATGAGTGAGATTTGACCAAAGGAATAATAGGAGCTTCTTGATGGAAAATTCTTGGGATTAGGTTGGGTTTTCATATACTGGAGGCAGATTTGGATCAGGATTTGATCTGGTATGCCTTTTTGAAGCCAGTGTATTGATCTACTCGGGAAAATTTCAAGGGACACAACCAATTATTTTCAGCATATCGACTTCTAGACTCAATCATCCAAAGGTCTAGAACGAATAAGTAGCATCAAAGTGAACATGGCATTGTGCAAAACATATTCATGCAACCTCAAACTGATATAAAATGGAGGAACATCACTGTAAGGGGACTCACCATCTAATGCAGGCCCGAAAATCAATTCTGGCTGATCATCTTCAACATTTACCGTATCGAACATTGGATCAAAGTTCAGAATTTTGGAGACTTGACCGCGGTAGCTGCTGTTCTTCATGATTTCTGTCAAAGGAATAGATATTTTTAATTTGGAAATTTCATTTTCCAAACTAAATGTTGAAACTTTTTCAACCTCTTTGACTGGAACTTCCTTCTTTTCAGCCTTATCTTTCACTATGTTTGGCTGATTTACCTTTTCTACTGATGATACTTTACTAGCTGCGGGATCAATTGTCTCTTTTCCTTTCTTCTGTGGTATCGGTGAATCTGCCTTTGGTGCTGAAACTTGTTTTCGTTTCTGAATTGGATTTACGGGCACATCTCGGTTTCTCAATGAGTATTGCTTCTGTTGAGCGGACAAAGCATTCAAATATCCTCTTTGGTAATCATCTGACTCTTCTTCTAAAGCTGCACCATTTGCTAAAATGAAATCTTCATCTTTTTGTGCAGCTGAACTTTCTCCATATTCTTCATCCTCATGATAACAGTGCATCATCTGAGTAAAGAAGTGGTTTTTCTCACCTACTACATCATCATCATCGTCTAAATCTTGACTCACAAAATTCTGCAAAAGAGGTGTTTTAATCTGCTGCTGGGCTGCCGGCTCTTGTGCTCTCTGTTCACGCTGCTTAATTCTGAACTGTGGCTGCAGCTGGCCACAGTAGTTGGGATTACGAATCTACGTTTCTGGCTTATCAAGCGTCATTCTTTTGAACATCTTTTCCATCTCACAAAGCAAGTGTTGTTCTGATGCAGATGTGGAAGCTTCTTCTTTTATGGTCACTCTTTTCTCTGCTTTCAACCGGGCTCTCTTATCATTCAGATTCGCCTCAACACTAACAGCAATCTTCTGCATATCTTCTAAGGTAGGCGGATCTCTGTCACGTAGCGAATAAGCCATCTCCGGATCAAAACCATCCGGGAATTTAAGAAGAGCTAACTTTTTAGACAGTCTTAAGTCATCTGGAATTGCATTATACACTGTATTGAATCTGATAATATAATCCTGAACGGACTCACCGGGATTACGCTTGATGCTGGTATACTCTGAAGTGATTTGCAGCGGATCTTTTTTCATCTCCCATCGATCTAAAAATTGTGTCTGAAGCTCTTGTAATGTATTGTTACTTCCGGCCTGTAAAGCTCTGAACCATTTACGAACGTCACCTCCAAAAGTCTGGGCGAACAACCTCATGGACACATTTTCTTCATCTATTTCATGCAAGTCCAAGAAATCTGTCATCCTGACAATGTGCTGCTGAGCAGATATACTCTGTGGCGTGCCATCAAATATTGGTATCTTGCTCTGATAATCAGCAGGCATAGGATCCAAATTTGCAGGTAAAACAAGAGGTGCAAACCTCGCAGCCATGGCTCTTGACGGATTTATAATCTGTTGTCTCGGAGAAACAGGAGGAATGGGAGCAGTAGGTGAACGAGGTCTATGCGGTGGAGACGGAGGAGAAACTACCGCTGATTGCTGATCAGAGATCTCAAGCTGTACGGGAATGGTAGGAATAAAGGGAGGTTCAGTGGGAATCCGTGAACTAGATGCAATCTCAGATGGCCCAAGAGTTTGTGAGGCAGATTCAATGAATTCGGGAATATTGGTTGCCACAATGGAATTTTGCAGATTCAGAATATAATTATCAACAGATCTATTTGCTTGCTCAACTTCTAAATACTTGATGATCTCAGGATTGATAACGGTAGAACCAGTGGCACTTTCGGATTTGGTTTCAAACAATGATAACTCAAACTGATCGTCAAACTCAATATCATCAATGTATTCAAAAACAGTGGGGTATGAGTGAGATTTGACCAAAGGAATAATGGGAGTTTCTCGACGAAAAATTCTTGGGATTAGGTTGGGGTTTTCATATACTGGAGGTGGATTTGGATCAGGATTTGATCTGGTATGCCTTTTTGAAGCCAGTGTATTGATCTATCCAAGAACAATTCAAAGGACACAATAGATTATTTTCAGCCTATCGAATTCTAGACTCAATCATCCAAAGGTCTAGAACGAACAAGTATACTGGGGTGAACATGGCATTGTGCAAAACATTTTCATGCAACCACAAACTGATATAAAAGGGAGGAACATCACTGTCAGGGGACTCACCATCTAATGCAGGCCCAAATATCAATTATGGTTGATCATCTTCAACATTTACCATGTCAAACATTGGATCAAAATTCAGAATTTTGGAGACTTGACCTCGGTAGCTGCTGTTCTTCATAATTTCTGTCAAAGGAATAGATACTTTTAATTTGGAAATTTCATTTTCCAAACTAAATGCTGAAACTCTTTCAACCTCTCCGACCGGAACTTCCCTCTTTTCAGCCTTATCCTTCATTGTGTTTGGCTGATTTTCCTTTTCTGCTGATGATGATTTACTAGCTGCGGGATCAATTGTCTCTTTTCCTTTTTTCTGTGGTATAGGTGAATCCGTCTTTGGTGCTGAAGCCTCTTTTCTTTTCTGAATTGGATTTATGGGCACATCTCGGTTTCTCAATGAGTATTGCTTTTTGTGTCGTGGACAAAGCATTTCAAATATCCTCTTTGGTATTCATCCTGATTCTTCCTCCGCACCGCATCATTTGCTAAAATGAAATCCTCATCTTTCCTTCGTGCAAATTAACTTTCTCCACATATTCTTCATCCGGCAGATGTAAATAGTGCGCATCATCTGAGTAAAGTGGTTTTTCTCACCTACTACATCATCATCATCATCTGACTCTTAAATCACAAAATTCTGCAAAAGAGGTGTTTTAATCTGCTGCTGGGCTGCCAGCTCTTCTACTCTCTGTTCACGCTGCTTAATTCTGAACTGTGGCTGCTGCTGGCCACGGTAGTTGGGATTACGAACCTGCGTTTCTGGCTTATCAAGCGTCATTCTTTTGAACATTTTTTCCATCTCACGAAGCAAGTGTTATTCTGATGCAGATGTGGAAGCCTCTTCTTTTATAGTCACTCTTTTCTCTACTTTCAACCGGGCTCTCTTATCATTCAGATTCGCCTCAACACTAACATTAATCTTCTGCATATCTTCTAAGGTAGGCAGATCTCTATCTCGTAGTGAATAAGCCATCTCTGGATCAAAACCATCTGGGAATTTAAGAAGAGATGACTTTTTAGACGGTCTTAAGTCATCTGGAATCACATTATAAACTGTATTGAATCTGATAATATAATCCTGAACGGACTCACCAGGATTACGTTTGATGCTGGTATACTCTGAAGTAATCTGCAGCGGATCTTTTTCATCTCCCATCGATCTAAGAATTGTGTCCGAAGCTCTTGTAATGTATTGATACTTGCGGGCTGTAGAGCTCTGAACCATTTACGAACCTCACCTCCAAAGGTCTGGGCGAACAACCTCATGGACACGTTTTCTTCATCTATTTCATGCAAGTCCAAGAAATCTGTCATCCTGACAATATGCTGCTGAGCGGATATACTCTGTGGCGTGCCATCGAATATGGGAATCTTGCTCTGATAATCAGTAGGCATAGGATCCAAATTTGCAAGTAAAACAAGAGGTGCAAATCTCGCATCCATGGCTCTTGGTGGATTTATAATCTGCTGTCTCGGAGAAACCCTGGGTGAACCATGTGAGCGTAGGTAAACGAGGTGTATGCGTTGGAGATGGGGGAGGAAATCGCCGACGCCGATCGTAGATCTCAGCCGACGGAATGCAGGAAGGAGGTTCGGGAATCCGAGAATCCAGATGCAATCTCGTATGGTCCAAGATTTTGTGAAGTGTATTCAATGAATTCGGGAATGCTGGTCCACAATGGAATTTTGAAGATTGAGAATATAATTATCGATAGATCTATTCGTCGTCTTCAACTTCTAGATACTCGATGAACTCAGGATTGATGACTGTGAGATCCGCAGCACTTTCGGACGGTTTCAAACAATGATAACTCGGAACCGATCGTCAAACTCAATATCTTCAATGTATTCAAAAAATGTTGGGGTATGAGGAGATTTGACCAAAGGGTTAATGGGAGTTTCTCGACGAAAAATTCTTGGGATTAGGTTGGGGTTTTCATATACTGGAGGTGGATTTGGATCAGGATTTGATCTGGTATGCCTTTTTGAAGCCAGTGTATTGATCTATCCAAGAACAATTCAAAGGACACAATAGATTATTTTCAGCCTATCGACTTCTAGACTCAATCATCCAAAGGTCTAGAACGAACAAGTATACTGGGGTGAACATGGCATTGTGCAAAACATTTTCATGCAACCACAAACTGATATAAAAGGGAGGAACATCACTGTCAGGGGACTCACCATCTAATGCAGGCCCAAATATCAATTATGGCTGATCATCTTCAACATTTACCATGTCAAACATTGGATCAAAATTCAGAATTTTGGAGACTTGATAAATGTTCTTGTTCTTCGCAATTATATGGAGAAATTACTGTCAAAGGAATGAATACCTTCCAATTTGAAGATTTCATTTCCAAATAAATCTTGAAACTCTTTCCTTCTCTTTGGTAGGAACTTCTCTCTTTTAGCCTTATCCTTCGTTGTGTGTTTGGCTGATTTTCTTCTGTATGATGATGGTTTACTAGCTGCGGGATCAATTGTCTCTTTTCCTTTCTTCTGTGGTATAGGTGAATCCATCTTTGGTGTTGAAGCCTCTTTTCTTTTCTGAATTGGGTTTATGGGCACATCTCTGTTTCTCAATGAGTATTTCTTCTGCTGAGAAGACAAAGCATTCATATACCCTATTTGGTATTCATCTGATTCGTCTTCCAAAGCTTCATCGTTTGCTAAAATGAAATCCTCATCTCTCTGTGTTGTTGAACTTTCTCCATATTCTTCATCCTCAGTGATGTAAATGGGCAGATCGTCGGGAGTAAAGAAATGGTTTTTCTCACCTACTACATCATCGTCATCGTCTGAATCTTGACTCACAAAATTATGAAAAATAGGAGTTTTAATCTGCTGCTGGGCTGCCGACTCTTGTGCTCTTTGTTCACGATGCTTAATTCTGAACTGTGGCTGCTGCTGGCCATGGTAGTTGGGATTATGAATCTGCGTTTCTGGCTTATCAAGCGTCATTCTTTTGAACATTTTTTCCATCTCACGAAGCAAGTGTTGTTCTGATGCAGATGTGGAAGCTTCTTCTTTTATGGTCACTCTTTTCTCTGCTTTCAACTGGGCTCTCTTATCATTCAAATTCGCCTCAACACTAACAGCAATCTTCTGCATATCTTCTAAGGTAGGCAGATCTCTGTCTCGTAGTGAATAAGCCATCTCCGGATCGAAACCATCCGGGAATTTAAGGAGTGCTGACTTTTTAGACGGTCTTAAGTCATCTGGAATTGCATTATAAATTGTATTGAATATGATAATATAATCCTGAACGGACTCACCAGGATTACGCTTGATGTTGGTATACTCAGAAGTAATCTGCAGCAGATCTTTTTTCATCTCCCACCGATCTAAGAATTAGGTCTGAAGCTCTTGTAATGTATTGATACTTGTGGGATTTAGAGCTCTGAACCATTTACGAACCTCACCTCCAAAAGTCTGGGCGAACAACCTCATGGACACATTTTCTTCATCTATTTCATGCAGGTCCAAGAAGTCTGTCATTCTGACAATATGATACTGAGCGGATATACTCTGTGGCGTGCCATCAAATATGGGAATCTTGCTCTGATAATCAGCAGGCATAGGATCCAAATTTGCAGGTAAAACAAGAGGTGCAAATCTCGCAGCCATGGCTCTTGGTAGATTTATAATCTGCTGTCTTGGAGAAACCGGTGGAATGGGAGAAGTAGGTGAACGGGGGTGTATGCGGTGGAGATGGGGGAGAAAATACTGTTGATTGCTGATCAGAGATCTCAGGCTGTACGGGAATGGTAGGAATAAAGGGAGGTTCAGTGGGAATCCGTGAACTAGATGCAATCTCAGATGGCCCAAGAGTTTGTGAAGCAGATTCAATGAATTCAGGAATGTTGGTTGCCACAATGGAATTTTGAAGATTGAGAATATAATTATCGATAGATCTATTTGCTTGCTCAACTTCTAGATACTTGATGAACTCAGGATTGATGACGGTAGAACCAGTAGCACTTTCGGATTTGGTTTCAAACAATGATAACTCAAACTGATCGTCAAACTCAATATCTTCAATGTATTAAAAAATAGTGGGGTATCAGTGAGATTTGACCAAAGGAATAATGGGAGTTTCTCGACGAAAAATTCTTGGGATTAGGTTGGGGTTTTCATATACTGGAGGTGGATTTGGATCAGGATTTGATCTGGTATGCCTTTTTGAAGCCAGTGTATTGATCTATCCAAGAAAAATTCAAAGGATACAATAGATTATTTTCAGCCTATCGACTTCTAGACTCAATCATCCAAAGGTCTAGAACGAACAAGTATACTGGGGTGATTTGCAAATCAAGTGCTGCATTCACAAGCTAACCGGAGATCGACTGAAGCAGTGTTTATCTACTTCCGCTTATGCATGGCAAAAGCGTTTCGAAAGCTACCTGGCGTGACTTCAGACTCCGTCTAAGACTCATGAAACGAACACATCAACAAGCAAACCATTGAGATTTTTCCCCAGTATGGTCGCCACTATGTTAGCACTCAAATCTACCTTAGGCTGAAATAAGGTAAAACTCAAGGCTACATCAAACCACGCTCAGCCTCGTAGCTAGCCCTACGAGGACAGGAGAGGGCTCTCTCCGGGTCTATCTCGATAAATTGAACAATAGGGTGCGAGATGACTTATAATTGGTACTGATTTTAGGCTAGTAAAAAGATGGGAAAGTTTGATTTTGATTTTTTGGGTTTTTTGTTGAAAAGATGGGAAAACAATTTTGGGTCCGGGGATAAGGCCAGATCTTTGCAGATTTCGAGTTGGGGCGAGGTAGGCAGTAGTCTTGATGCTTTTGATCAGGTGTATGGATGGATCAGAATGACAAGGAGCTGAAGAGGGCAAGGGAGAACATGGATCCTCTCCAAACAAGCGAAAACATGTAAAACTAAACAAATTTAAAGGCAGAGCACTGGAAACAATGGATTCAACCTCATTTACTCATTCATTTAGTTTCAGAAGCATAAGAAGGGAATGACATACATTAAACATGAAAGAAATTACAATAAACTGAGAGAAAACACCATCAAGAACTGAAAGCCACAAGAATCCCAACAGGTGTTGCAAAACCTCTGATCTTTCCTTAGCCAAAATATGAAAAATATGTACAATAGTGTGCCAAAGTCTTCCCAAGAGTCCAACCTCTCCAACCTTTGAAAATGACTAAGAAAATACATCTTATAGAACATCCTAACCCCTTCCCACACCTCTAGGGGTCGAATTCCTCCTTCTAGGAGCAGTTCCAACTAATTCTAAACAAGGAGCTAGAATATAGGCAGCCAAACAACTTGCCTCTAAAAGGAAGGAAACTGATTCTTTCACTTGATTTTTACTTTTTTAGGGGTGAATCATCTAGAATAGGTAAAAATGAGTCCAAGTTACATGTCAACCATAATATTACATCAAGATAACTCAAAAATTACATCCACAACAAAAACTGGTCCAACTGGCCGAAATTCTGAGCTGGAAGGTGAAAAATTGACCAAAAATCCATATGAGTAGCACACCTGAGCTATATGAGTAGCGCGCCTTTCAGCCTGCGTTTGGGGCACTTCCCGACATCAAAATCAAGCTCATGATAGCTTTTTGGAAAGCCCTGGATGTCTGCTATCTAGCCCAAGTGGAATTTCCCAATTTGGAGCTCATTTTCCCCTCCAAAACTTCATCCTCCCACAAGTACTTCCTGCTGCTGAAAAAGGTGGCAGAATGGTGATTTTCATGGTGTTTTGGCCCCTTTGATCATCCATAATTTGGTGAAATGCTTTGGTCTTACTAGAGCATGCATAAATTTCCATGAAAAATCCAAAAATATAAATTTCTCCTCCAGCAAGTGTCCCAATCATAAGCGAGCGCGTCGACGCGCTACTCGTATGGCTGAAAAACCTGTTTTGAGACCAAAATTTTCCAAAATGACAAAAACTTTTTCAAATTCGCTCAAATTCGAAGCGAAGACCCTCCATCATGTATAATGCCCAGCCAAGGAAGCCTCGACCAAAATCCGGAGTGGATCAGGCCTCTTCCGCCGTTTTAGTGCACTGCTCAACCTCCTCTTTAGAATCTTCATTTTTGCCTTGCAGACGTGCATGCGGGCCCAATAATGACCTTTCATGTGACGAAGCATGTCTTTGTCTCTATTTTCCTTTGCCAACAATTTCTCCAGATGAATGTTAACATGCGTGAGGCAAGAATCTCGATCAGCCAGTGTCATATCACCAGGTCTCTTCCGGGCCAATTGTCGATCCTCATGGATTCGCCGCAGCTCTAACAGTGTGTGCTCATCCTCTAGCTGTTTGTTACGTTGCTCCAGGTAGTTTATCACCCACTGAGCCCTCTGCAATTTCTCTTTCAGCGTGTCATTCTCAGCCTTTTTCTCCTGGATGATCTCTTTCAGTTTCGAGCTAGGAGAGCTCGCATCAACATCGATGAATGTGAAATCAGTGTCTCGACCACCTGATGGGCCCTCATCATGCATAGGCCTCTTGCCTCTGTCCTGAATCTGTACCTGTGCTGAAGAAGAAGGCGAGACCCCTTCCACCCTTGGTGGAGATAATACTCGAGCTGCTGATGAAGTCAACGAGACCCCTTCCACCCCGAGTGGAGATAATACTCGTCGTGTAGCTGCAAATAAGGCCTTGTGGCCTCGTTGGTATGTCACATACAATGGAGCACTGATATGCTCGATCTCAGGGATGTCCGGCTGATGTGAAGGCTCTCCCTCATCATGAACTACCTCGGGAGGCGGCTGCGGCACTGTGAAGAAGTCACGAGAGATGAAATCCTCCCAAGTAATGCCCTGTTGTGCCAACTGATGTACCACTATGATTTTGATCAGCGCGTAATGATGTATACTTCTATGCTGCTGTGCTGGGGTCTTCTTATTGCGTGTCATCTCTGTGTTGGGGGGGCCACACAAGTATGTGATTATGTCATCTTGTTACCCTCGTGAAATGCATCAACAAACGGACATGGTACGTATTGAGACACGAGAATCTGCCCTCGCAACTGAAATATCGAATGATGAGTTTCATCAAAGGTGAAAACTCATCCTTCAGGAATATGAAAGGAAATACCCTGCTCATCTGCCTCATAAACTCAGGTTTGATGTATGGCTCATAGTAGGATTTCTCTAACTGCTGTCGTTTGTTCCATTCCTCTCCTATATTTGGTATCTCGGTGGCCCGAGCAATAGTCTCTGGTGACAGAATGAAATCTACTCCTGCAAGGTTTACACGGCCATCATGTAAATGTAGAACAAATAGACGAGCTAGTTCACGATGATGCTGGGTTTGTGAAATCATCTCACAGTATTGGAAACATGACTGACGCTGAAAACAATCCATTGCAAGCGAGCAAGCCTGCAATTGAGCCAAAGAAGTAGGCTCTTCCCTGAGATGCTTACCACCTTTGCCACCTTTGTGAGACCTCTGTGGCACATTACCCTCTGCTATGGAATCACTGTCATACTCCTGCTCATAAACTGAATCCGTCTCTGACATGGTTTTGAAAACAAGATGTCTGCAATATATATGTTGATATAGGTGTAGTGGAGACAAAAGTTTCAATGTATGCTCAAAACCCAAATATGTCACATATGTATCAAAGTATCATA
This sequence comes from Pinus albicaulis, assembly GCA_034641835.2. Lineage (NCBI taxonomy): Eukaryota > Viridiplantae > Streptophyta > Pinopsida > Pinales > Pinaceae > Pinus > Pinus albicaulis. The sequence goes on from CM076580.1 coordinate 1,569,141,840, forward strand.
GGAAAACAAGCCACAGTGGTAATGGCTCTGTCAAGTGGATTGGCATAAAAACAGTCACTGCTTTGATCACAAGGGAATTTGACAAATGAGTAGAAAAAGTGTAATGTAGTGTACAGCCTTTGCAATGCTGGCCAAGATTTGTCAAAGGGAAAGTGAGTATGGGACTGTGTTTGTCAATGGAGAATGGGGAACAGTGTGACAATGACCATAGTAAAACAATAGCAATGACAGTGGTAATATAATGGCGATGACAGCAGTGATGAAATGGTAAACTGAGAGCATGAGGGCCGTGACACTTTGACAGTAGATGCATAAGCATATATATCAACAATACAAGCTGGGAAATCCTTCACAAGACTATCAATATGTCTTTCAAAACCCTAAGAAATGAATTTGCAATGAACATAGGGTTCACTTTTCTCCACATCAAACACACTAGTTTCTCCACTCTCAAAACACCACAATCATGTTCAAAATTTACTGAGCAATCATGAAAAACCTACTTGCAAGCCGATTGAGGCGATTTGGCATTAAACTGGAGGCAGGAGCGAAAATTTCTGGCTCTGAGATTATATGAGTAGCGCGTTCACCCAGTGAGTAGCGCGCGGTATATGCGTAGCGCGCATGTTATTTTGCACAGGCCGGTGAAGCTATATGCGTAGCGCGCCTCTTGTGAGTAGCGCGCCTCCTCTGTGAGTAGCGTGCACTTCCACTTCCGGTCTACAGTTCTGAAAACAAGCTTTCGCCCTTCTAACCTGCAATTCGACCTTTGATTTGGGAATCTATGCAAATGAGTTGTCTTCCAATGGTTTATATGGGTTGTAAAATATCTCATAAAAATCAACTTTGATTTAAATTTGCTCCATAACCCACTTTAATAATGTTTGGCACTTTGTCATTTGATCACTTAATACAATGTTGTCCTTTGGCTTTTTATTATTTTTCTGAGTCTTGGACTGATGATACTTGGTTGTTTTTGCAGGGATTTGGCATTTGGCTTTGGAAAAGATCAGAGGCTGCCTTCAAATTTCTTATGATGAAACAAATACACAATTATTACAAAAAATGAAATTTGACAATTTCTAGCTCCAAAACAGAGTTTTGGACTAGAAATGTCTTCAAATGTTGTTGAGAATAAAAATATGAAATGAGAATCGTTTGAAACCAACCTCATGGCCTGCGGGCTTTTATTACATGTATGCAAAGGACTGAAACCCTAGACTCTAGGACTAAAGACTCTTTTTAACGAAACAAATCATTTATGACCATGAATGCAGTGACTGAACTTCAGTGATTTTTGAGGAATTTTAATTAGCCCTGTAGGTACAAGCATGAGGAAACACAAGACAACCAGACCCCCTCGTCAGTCAATGACATGCCCCTAGCGAAATGTAACGAAGTGAAACGAGCGAGACACCTAAAAATGATATGCAAAAAGCGAAATGATCTCTGACGGAGGGCTGTAAGGACCGACTCTAACAGTGTGAAAGCTTCTGATCACTTGTAGTTGCCTCAACCACAAAAGGTAGAGAAAATGGAATGAAATTTTGATTTGCGTGGAGAAACTAGGGCTCTTACAAGAAGTTGTGCAATTATGGTTTCAAAATTTAAAAAAACTAGCTATGCATAGTTTCCCAAGACACCGTGTTAAGTTTGATGGCAAGTACAATAACAAGCACATGGTCATTCAATTCGGCAAGTGAACCACGCAACTTTGTCTCATGGCCCGACAACCGCATTGGCAACAAGAATTCTAGGGTTTCCAAGAACCCTCTACATATTCCTCTTATATTTCATCATAATGTAAATATTTCTCATCATAATGAAAAAATCTATGCTGATAATAATTTGAGCATGTAATAGTCATTAGGCGTGAGAGAAAAGTGAGGAATTTAAAGAGTCACAAGGGCAATTGAAAGGTCACAGGATAAAGGGAAAAAGCACCTCACCTCTATAAGTATACCCTCATGCCTCATTTTAGGGGAATTTTAGTGTGATAGTTAGGATTAGCAGTAGATAGATTATTTTTTATTGAAGATTTATAGGCACTCAACTCTTGGTAGCTAGTAGGGTGATCTAGGGTGCAGCTAGGGTTTTGCATCAGATAATGGTATGAGTATCCCATGTTACACTATTGGGTTTTGATGAATTTCAAGATATGTACTTGTATTTGTAGCAACAATAACAAGAAGTTCCTCATTTCTGACATTGATTCCCATGCTTACTCATAGTGGTTTTATTGGTTTTCTAATGTTTTCACTCTATTTGTATGTGTGCTTTCATACAAGAAATATGTTAGGACTAGTTTGTAGTTGTTGTATGTATTTTTATGCTATGTAATTTCACCAATGGGAGGAGTCCCGATAGGATAGATAATCACCTTTGATATATTTTCTAAGGTTAATGATATTAAGTGATTAGATAGGACCTCTCAAGGCAAGCTTTATGTAATGATATGACACTTCAATATACTTTTCACTCCCATATGAAACTTGCACGAGACCTAGGGTTTCATGAATTAGCGTGGTTAAAGGCACTCTTGAGGTCAAGGCAAGGAGAAGAAAAGGATTCTTATGATTTATTCCAACAAATACTAAGATCATATAGTCCCCAAAACAAAGGAATAAAAGCAACGGTTTCCCTTCTAGAGCACACATAGGGCAAGAGTTTTTCTAGATGGAAACTAAAGAGGTGACCACCAAAATTTGAGGTCTTGTATACAAGACTCTAAACTTGAGGTATGTTATCCCGTAATCCACCTTTTCACTCCTTAGAGGATTTTTATCTATCCCCTAGCCTACCCATCCAAGAAGAGGGAGCTAAAATTTTGTAAGGAGAATTTATGGAGAAAATAAGTTTTGATCGCCAAATGGCTTGGACCAATGGCTTCTTCTTTGGGATATTGATCTAAAATGACTGTATTAGTTTTGATGTGCTAAGTGTCTTTCAGTTTTTAAAACCATGTACATAATTGGCTCATTAGTTTGCATAAGGATTAAGGGGTTTTTCCATGATTTACAAATGAATTTTAGTCAATTAGAAGCATAAAATAAGCATAAATAACAATGAATAGTAGTGTAAAATAGATAAATAAGTCAACACATGAAATTTACACAGAATGCATGATGAAGCAGTTCAACCCTCCTGGGCTGCATCTACTGGTCCAGCTCCCAGTGGCTTGTCCATCTTTCATTATGCTCAAAATGTTTCTATTACATGTAGTTACAATACTATAATGGTTGTTTTCTCTACACCAATGGCTTCATAATGCTCCAATTAGTCAAAAATGACTCTTCACTCACTCAAAATGGTTGAAAATTGAGTATCCTACTCTTTTGCCCAGTATCTTCTAGGAAAGCTCCACTAAAAGTGGAGAACTCTAGTTAACTAGAGTTAAAACTGGGAAGACCGCAAAAAATGGCGCACCCCTAACTCCTCCGCTGAAATAGACTGCAAATTTAATGTGACAGTTGGGCAGTGGCCACATGCACACCCCCAAACCATCAGTTAACATCGAGGTTAGCAAAACTCACGTTATATACTGCAGTTGTCCATTTGAACCATGGGTTGAATTCCTGTTGGGTTAGCCTGACTGCGTGGAGGAGTTGTTGTTTAATGTTGCAATGTGACCATACACTACGGTATTGCTGGCGGATTACATTTACTGTGCGGTTCTGTTAACGATAATGAGTTCCATGTGACATAAACGTCGGGGACCGCTGGTGGGTTGGGATCGCCGATGGTTCCCAACCCCATATACATATGCAATACGACATAATACAAACCCGCAGCCTATGGAGGTTAAGAAACACTGTGTAGAGTAGATAGTAAGGTGTGTGTGTGCCTGGAGGGAGGTCTAGGGGTCGAGCCCTACAAACCCTCACACAATTTTATAATGGCGTTTCAGGGACACGTGGTGGCCTCAAGGCTAGCCACATGGCACCCTCTAATTGGCTCTTCCAACCCCGTACCACAAATAGAAACATGACACTTGTCATCCAACATGTGGTCCAGTGGAAGGAATATTTCAAGGAATATTCTCTTTTTTGCTGACTGTGCATCCACTTTGCTGACTATGCATCTCAATCAAACCTGGTCAAACTGTCATAATTTTACTCGTTTTCCATTTCGATCAAAACAAAATATCTTCCGCATACGACATAAGTTTTTGAACCATTCACGACGCCGGAATCAGGAAGATGAGATCTACACAACCATTCGGGTTTCAACCCAATCTTGTAACTTTGAGTTTTGAGAAAAAATTATGAACTCCTGATAATTCCTCCCCATTGGGAAGCTTTTGGACCCCAAAATACTTGATTACCTATTCAGTAGATGATGGTACAACTCCCTCGCTTTTCCAACCTCCATCCATTTTGCCTTGCTTGGTTTAGTACCTTTGAGCCTAACTCGAAGGTAGTCAACACTTCCCCTCTTGGATGCTCTTGTGCTCCTGTCAAGAAAGTTATCTTCTTTGAGCTCATCCAGAAATGGTGAGAAATCTTCAATAGAAGGTAGTTGAACATCACTTCCTTGATCATCGACCAAAGGAGGCTCATACAAGCAAAAATTTTCAACATTAACAACTGAATACATTTGCATGTAAGAAGGAAAGTCAACTTGGAATGCATTGTTACCAACTTTTTTTATGATCTTGAAAGGACCATAGCATATGGGTTTGAGATTTTTACCTTCCCCTTGCATCCTTTCTTTTCTAAAGTGCAACCATACCTCATCTCCCTCTTGAAACTTGTGATCAACCCGGTGTTTGTCATGCCTCTCTTTGTATTTTCTTTCAATTTTATCAAGTTGTTCTTGAACTTGTTGATGTATCATCTGAATTTTCTCAATGAATTTTCGAGCCTTATCAATATCACTATGGCCATAAATTTCAACATCCTTCCTAAAGATGAAGTCTAATGGTGATTTTGGCAAACCCAAAGCATACTTCAAAATTTGAGGTTTGTGTTGAAGAGTGCTTTGCCCGGTTGTAAGTGTGTTGAATATAATGCAGTTTTTCATCCCACAAATTAAGATGTTTGCTACAATATCTTCTCAGTAGATGCACAATTGTTTTGTTCACCGCCTCTGTTTTTCCATATGTTTGTGGATGAAAAGCGGTACTCTTTTTCAACTTTGTGTCCATCATTCTCCATATATTTGACCAAAAATTCCCAATGAACCTGGAATCCCTATCACTAACAATAGAAGAGGGAAATCCAAAATGAACCCAAACATTTTGAAAATAAATTTCAGTAGTAATGGTTTTCTTACATGGCATAAGTATACAAATTTTACTGAATCTATCCACAACTACATAAAGATAACCATGTTGCTTTCTTGACATAGGTAGACCTCCAACAAAGTCCATGGAGATGCTCTCCCATGTTTTTGATGGTACCAGTAGTGGCGTGTGCAATCCAAGCATCTTATTACTAGGATTACTTGTTGCATAGATAGAACAACCTCTTATAAAACGTGACACACTATCTATCATGCAAGGCCAATAAAAATACCTTTGTAGATGCGCCACTATTTTGCTTACCCCAAAGTGTCCAACAATAAGAGAAGAATGAGCTTCTCTCATGACACTTAGCCTCTCCCCTTGTGGAATATATAGCTTGCCCAATTGAAAAAAAATATTGTTATGCATGTGATAATATTTTTCTTCAACTTGATTCCCTTCACTCAAACTAGCATACACATCTTGGAAATCAATGTCATGTGCATATTGTTTTATGTAACTCTCATGTACACTAGAATCATTTTTGAGTAAAGTGGAAGCACTAATGACTGGTCTCGAAAGCATATCTGCAACTTTATTGAATATACCTTTTTTGTACCTTATAACCAAGTGAAATTGTTGAAGAAATCCCATCCACCTAAAATGTCTTGATTGTTGCAATTTTGTTTGCAACTGCAAGTACTGCAATGGTTGGTGATCAGTGTGTACAATAGTCTCTTTACCCATCAAGTAGTGTTTCCACTTCTTGACACTTTGTACCAACGCATATAGTTCTTTTTCATATGTAGGATAATTAGTCACAACACCATTAAGAGTTTATGAATGAAAGGTGATATGCTTACCATGCTTTAAAAGTATTGCGCCCATGGCATAATCACTAGCATCAGTTTGTATCTCGAATGGTTGTCTCAAATTTTTTAATGCAAGGACTAGATCTGAACTGATCTTGTCTTTTAAAGCTTTGAAATCTTGCTGATGTTTTCCTCCCCATTGGAGGCCTTTCTTCACACTTTTCACTGCATGCATAGGAGCTGTGATGGAAGAAAAGTTAGCAATAAACTTCCTCCAACATTGAGTTGCACCTAATAAACTTCTTACCTCGGTAACCGTTTTGGGTGTGGGCCAATTCAGAATGGCCTCCACTTTAGAAGGATCAATACTCAATTCTCCTCCTTCTACAATATGTCCCAAATAGACCAAATAAGTTTTTCCAAACTCACATTTTGACATCTTGAGAAACAATTTCTCTTTCTTCAAAATATCAAGCACTCTATTCACATGCAATACATGATCTTCTCTTGTTTTTTTTTAAATTAAAATGTCATCTAAGTACACAATAAAAAATTCATCAAGGAATGGTCGCAAAACATTATCCATAACTCGCATGAAATTTTCCGGTGCATTACATAAACCAAAAGGCATAACTAGCCACTCAAAGAGTCCTTGTTTAGTTTTGAATGCAGTTTTCCATATATCACTTTTTGCAATTCTTACTTGATGATATCCACTTCGTAAATCTAACTTAGTGAAAAACTTTGCTTCTTTCAGTTGATCAAGCAAATCATCTATTCTTGGGAGTGGGTAATGATTTTTTACCGTAATCTTGTTCAAAGCTCAAAAATCTACACACATGCGCCAAGTCCCATCTTTCTTTCGTATCAAGACTATGGGTGAACCACATGGCGAGGTTCTTGGACTTATGATTCCTTTATCCAACATCTCTTTGATTTTCCTCTTTATTTCAGCATTCTCCATTATCGACATGCAATACATACCAATGTTTGGAAGAGGACAATCTTGCTACAACTGAATCTTATGTTGAATTTCCCTTTTTGGAGGCAATCCTGTTGGCTCTTGAAACATCTCATGATGCCCATTAACCACATCATATAATTCTGATTTCAACTTAGGATCACATCCCTCAAAATATTCATGATTAATATCAACTTTAGGCTTAATCATAAGAAGAAAGAAATTCTTACATGAATTTACTAACCTTTTTACCTGTTCAGCATTTACCAAAGCAATGTTTGTCTTCTTGCGGTGTGCTCTAACAATGAACTCTTTTCCATCTTTGAATAAGTGATACTTGTTCTCATGGTGATATAATATCGTTTTCTTTTCATACAAGTAAGGACTCCCTAATACAATACCAGTTATGTCAAGCGGAACCACATCTAATTCAACTGTGTCAACAAAGCTTGTAGTGATTGAAAACCTTAATATACATTTCTTTGAAACCTGTAGATTTTCATCCTTACAAATCCAACCCAATGGATATGGTTTTGGATGTGGTATGGTCTCAAGATTAAGTTTTTTGACCAAATCTATAGAGATTAAGTTTTCTTGTGACCCACTATCAAATAGTGTGTCAATCTTGGTATGCTTAGATATGGCCCTCACATGAAACAATTCTTTCTTTCTTCTTTATTTGGAGTGTTTATGTGACAGTTTGATGTATTGGTACTGGGCTTAGTTTCAATTTCTTTTCCCTTCATGTTCTTCAATCCCATGGCTATAATTTTAGTTTCATCACCTGAATCAAATCCTAAATCATGTTGAGTTGTAGCAACAGTTTTATGTTTCCCTTTGTTATTTGGTTTCTTTGGCCTCAATTCAGGATGTAATTTCCAACAATGAGTTTCATCATGGCCTTCTTTTGAAAAATGTTTACAAATCACTTTTTCTCCCTCTTTCTTAACAGATGCATTATTTTTGTTTTTACCTTTTGAGGTATTTTCCTTTGCTTTACCCTTAAAAGGTTTCTTTCTACCCTCTTCAGAAATGTTCTTCCCTCTAGCTTCTAGATGTGTTGGCCTGAACACAAACTTCATCTAGACTGGTGGGTTTAAACATGAGAATAGTATGTTTTAGGTAGCTATGTAAGCCTCCTATGTACTTTAGCAAAGTGTCTTGACTCTGAAAATCCACCCCTAATAAAAGAGCTCTTCTCCTAAACTCCTGGGTGTATTATTGCACATTTCGTCCCTTTAACTGCCTAAAGTTCTGTCAGTTCATGATGGATTTCTGCATATGAGCTAATGGATAAAATTTTTGTTTAATAGCAGCAATAAAATTTTACCATGATAGAATAATCTTGCCATGTTTCTTGATTTCCTCCTTTGTCTTGGCTTCCCACCAAACAAGTGTTGCATCTTCCACTCTCAAAGAATCTAATTGAATTTTTGTATCATCATCTTGAAGGTTTTGTATTCTTAAATAGACCTCCAATTGTCGAATCCAATTATCTAGCTTGTCTGCATTTACTTCACCATTAAACATTGGCAATTCGAACTTAACATCAAGTTTTAATAAAGGATATTTACCAGTGTTCTTGGACTTATGTGGTTGATGTACAAAAGAAGTAGAAGATGATGTTGATGAGGGTGAAGATGGTGGCTCTCCATTTCCTCCATTTCCTCCATTTCCCTTCTTGACTTGTCTTCATCATGTTGACCTCCTGAAGATCCTTGTCCTTCCTTTTGGAGTTTAGATCCTTCTCCTTCCAGTCTCTCATTCATTTCTTGATAAATAATTCTAACCATCTCAGTCATGTCAAGAAATGCTTTCCTGAACACTCTTTCTTCGTCCTTAGGGTCAACTGCTTCATGAATTTCTCCTTCCTCATGACGCATGCTTAATGGAGCTTCTGCTTCTTTAGGAGGTGAACTAGGTGGTGGAGATTGTGGAAATCTTTCTCTCCTTTCCTTTGGCTCCTTTTGAGACCTTCCTACTTCCACCAGTTTGCCTTCTCTTTTTTTGAGCTTGAGCCTTGTAAGTGTCTAAAACTTGCAAACAGTTAAACATTTCTTTGCACTAAACAACACCAGAGAATAAACTTTAGATCTGATACCAATATGATCTAAAATGACTGTATTAGTTTTTTTGTGCTAAGTGTCTTTTAGTTTTAAAAACATGTGCATAATTGGCTCATTAGTTTGCATAAGGATTAAGGACTTTTTCCATGATTTACAGATGATTTTTAGTGAATTAGAAGCATAAAATAAGCATAAATAACATTGAACAATAGTGTAAAACAGATAAATAAGTCACCACATGAAATTTACATAGCAGGCAGATGAAGCAGTTCACCCCTCCTGGGCTACATCTGTTGGTCCAGCTCCCAATGGCTTGTTCATCTTTCATTATGCTCAAAATTTTGCTATTACATATAGTTACAGTACTCTAATGGTTTTTTTCTCTGCACCAATGGCTTCAAAATGCTCCAATTAGTCAAATATGACTCTTTATTCACTTAGAATAGTCGAAAATTGAGTCTCCTACTCTTTTTCCCAATATCTCCTAGGAAAGCTCCACTAAAAGTGGAGAACTCCAGTTAACTGGAGTTAAAACTGGGCAAACCGCCAAAAATGGCGTGCCCCTAACTCCTCCGCCAAAATAGACTCTAAATTTAATGTGACAGTTGGGCGATGGCCACATGCGCACCCCCAAACCGTCAGTTAACATCGTGGTTAGCAGGACTCACCTTATAAACTACAGTTGTCCGTTTGAACCATGGGTTAAATTCTCATCAGGTTAGCCTGACCGTGTGGAGGAGTTGGCGTTTAATGTTGAAATGTGACCATACACTATGGGAACACTGGTGGATTATATTTATTGTATGTTTGTGTTAATGATAACGGCTTCCATGTGACATAAACGTTGGGGACTGCTGGTGGGTTGGGACCGTCGACGGTTCCCAACCCCCATATACATATGCAATATAACATAATACAAATCCACAGCTTATGGAGGTTAAGAAACACTGCGTCGTGTGGATGGTAAGGTGTGTGCATGCCCGAAGGGAGGTCTGGGGGTCGAGCCCTGCAAACTCTCATAAAATTTTACAATGTCGTTTTAGGGACAAGTGGCGGCCTCAGGGCTAGCCACATGGCACCCTCTAATTGGCTCTTCAAACCCCATACCACAAACATAAACATGACACTTGTCATCCAACGAGTGGTTCAGTAGAAGGAATATTTTGAGGAATATCCTCTTTTTTGCTGACTGTGCATCCACTTTGTTGACTGTGCATCCCAGTCAAACCTAGTCAAACTATCGTAATTTTACATGTTTTCCGTTTCGATCAGAATGCAATATATTCCTCATACGACATCGATTTTTTGAACCGTTCACGGCGCCGGAATCAAGAAGACGAGATCTACGCAACCATCCTGGTTTCAACCCAATCTTGTAAATTTGAATTTTGAGCAAAATTTATGAACTCATGATCAGATATGGAGTCCAACATGTTTTATAGTTGCTAATTTTTCCTTCAAGGAGGTTAAAAGTTGATGCCCTAGCTACCAACCTTCAACAATTACCTACTATTAAAATATGAAGTTCTATGAAGAAAAATAACATTTCATCACTAGGAACATTCATTGCATGTTATACCAAGAATAATATATGCAAGAACCAACCAAATAGCTTCCAAAAATTTCTTCAATAAAATTATGGCAGAAGAGCGTTTACTCTAGTTGAAGTAGTTACATACATTATACATTTTCAAAGAAATATTATATCAACAAAATAACTTACAAGATAATCATGCAATATATCCATCCATATTCAATAATTATCTCCAAGACAAGATCAAAAATCAGCGCCAAACATCAAAGTGCATCCAAGATACTCCAAAATATCTCCAAAGAAAAAGTGTGAATTACCAAGAAGGTAAAAATTCCCAAATGTGATGATGATCTCTTACAAATGAACCTAAAATCTATTTATATGGGTCTTCCTAAGTCGAATTAGCCTATCAACCCCAAAATATTTAAAATAATGGGCAAGAAACATGCCTTGTCACAGGCCAACCAAGTAGATTTTTCAAATTATAAATAAGCCATCCAAATGCTAGCTAAGTTGGTTACCTCATGCTGATGTAGGGTCGTTGGAGGGCCAAAGTTGAGTCCTCTAGGTGCTAAGATGAGAGAGAGGGCTCCATAAATCACCAATTAGTGGATGACCTCTAATTCTCCATGCAATTCATCACGTGGGGCCCCAAAGTGGGTTTGGGGAACAACTGTTGGTTTCATGGGTCTCCTTATGATAAAATAATGTGTATAATGCTCCAAATGACGGATTTGATTATGTTTCTTTCCCTCCCATGTCTAAAGGGTGAGACACATCTCCTCTAGGCCTCAGATGAATTCCCACTCCATAATGGTACATTAACTAGGCACATTGGTCCAAGTGCATCATCTCATGAATAATGTGGGGAAATAAACAAATGGATGAAGGTGTTGAGGTTTCTCATGGTGTGAAATGATGCTCTGAACCTAGTGGGAGTCACGTGGCTCTCAACATGTCCTCTGTGGTGTCCAGATGATACTTTGGTGGACTTAGGACCCAATTAAGTTTTCGAGCCCATGATGAAACTGCATTTCAATTACATATAATGTCCAATGAACTTCCTCACCTTAAGGTACAATAATTCATTAGTGCATATAAGTGAAACAAGCTTTTTTATTAAGGGCATAGTGATTCTCACTTCATACAGGGTTTCCTTTCCAAATTTGGGGATTTGAGCTCGAGGTAGTGTTACCTCCCTAGGTAGGTGTTTAATAAATGACCCTATTAGGTGTTCCTAGCCCCTAAGGGGAAAGACATGCCTAAGATACATTCTTCAATTGATATGGGTCATGTGAATATTGTTGAGATGTGTGGGGACATAGGGGTATCAAGATGATATTCCATGGGTACAAGGGTGGAAATGATGAGGAATGTCCACATATGGGCATACAAATGTAGGAGGGCGAAATTGTGGATACCTTTGTTTCGTTTTTCCACCTTTATTCATTTTCCTTTTTCATTTTCTTGATTTTTCTTTGTATTACTACTCAAGGCTCCAAGAAATAGAGCATGTTTTGTATGATGTACTTAGTTATTACCCCCTTAAGGTGGGTAAGTTCATCACCCACTAGGGGTTAGGACATGCATGGCTTCCTAAGTGATGTGGGGGAACTCACAGACCCTAGGAACTGGGATGATGGCTGTAATAATAAGGGGTATAGGTCTTGTTTGTCTTTTTCCCATGTGTTATTTTAATGTACCAACCAACTTTTGCATTTCATAATATTCTTTTCTTGTGTTTATTGCTTATGGCCATGATATGCTTTTATGTTTCTTTTAGTGGAATCAACCTCCAAGGCAACATTTTTAGGACCGACCTAGATATGTGGACAAGGGGAAGGGGTGTGCTAGTGCCTTGTGGACCCAGAGAGGGAAGATGATGAAATATGGCTTGTAATGTGTGGAGGGGAGTGAAAAATGTGAAACAAGAAAATGGGACTACGCTACTGAAATCGAGGTTTCCCAACTAGTGCCATTCTTGAAGCCATAGGCTAATAGGGGGGGTCCCACAAGACTAGGATTGAGGATTAAGCCCCCATTTAAGGCGAGGGAACAAAACCTCATGTTATCACCAAAAAATGATCACCTAGTCATTTCCTACTAGGTTGATCGAAATACACCATGTAGGATGAGTATTTACACATTAAAACCCACTTTCACCTTAGGAAATAATTTAGTGAACTATTTTCCTAAGCTATGTCTCATTAAAATCCAAAAAACCCCACGAGAATAATTAAATAAATTATTGTTTATTTAATATTTTCTCGAAATAATTATTACAGCAATATTTAATAATTATTTCTAATTCATGTTTGACTTAATCACCATAAAGTAATTAATAAATCATTTTTTATTTGTTAATTACTTTAACCTCTTTTTAAATAAATATATTTGACCATTTCAAATATATTTCCCTCTCTAAAAAGATATAATAAAATATTCATAACAACTATATTTTGATTTAATCTATAATATTTATTTTTTTCTAAATCTAGATCTATCTCAGTATTTTGTTATAAATAGAGGGGTTTTCTCCTTGTTCTTAACTATGAACCTTCTCATCATTCTAATTATTTTCATGTGAGATTTGAGCTCTCATTTTTTAGTTGAAGCCACCATTAGTACTATTTTCCCACTGCATACATTTCAAGAGAGAAAAAATACAAAGTTGAAGCACAGGGCCTCAGAAGGACCCATCCCATAGAAGGGGATTTATAGATGCAAATCTACTTAATTCTCCTCATTAGGTGTAAATTGTTTCATTTATAATAATAAATTGATTTTATTCCATTGGGTTGTCTCTTGTTGTTATATGTTTCTATTTGCATGCCATCTTTTTCTAGGTTCTTCTAACTTTTTGTTGCAGATCCGAAGCATATCAATAATGACATTTTTTTGTTAGGGTTGCTTGTCACTAGCAACTTAAGTGAAGAGTTTTTGGCACACTTATTAAGAATTTTCACACTAACAAATGGAAACTCCATTGGGTCTTTAGTTTTCAACAAATGGTGACTCCGTTGGTGTAGAAATGCAGAAGCCCTAGTGACTGTTGCTTCAATAGTTTTTTTTTTTCATTTCTATTTTTATATTTCTACTCTTTGCTGGGAAAACATTGCTTCTATTTGGTTTCTGTATCTTTTTTACAGGTCACAAGTACCAACCACACGATAGATGGCACAATCTACAAAATATCTATCGAGCAGAACCTTTAGAGGGAGATCGCACTTTTTTGACCAGTAACTGCAACCTAGATCACAATTTTTGGGCCTTTTTCTGATCTAGGTGCACTAAACATGTCAAGACTTGCACCCTCCTATCTTTTTAGAATATTTTAGAATATTTTAGAGTTTTTCCAAGAGTTTTTCCTATATGTTGAGAACTGTTTATTCACTATTCATTTTCACCCCCAGGACTAAAGTCTCTTAGTATTTTTTCTCATTTTGAGGAAGGAAAAATCCCCTTAGGGTTTAGAGTACACCTCTTCCATTTAGGAGAAAATTTTCTAAGTCAAGGAGTCTAGTTTGTAGAACTTTCAACCACTGTTTTCCAACATTTTTCTCATATTTTTTCAGTCCTTTTTAGCCCATTTTTACAACACTTTGTTTCCATTTGATACTTGTATTGATTTTATTCTTTAGGATCCCCTTGAGTATCCTTCTTTTTGCAGCTTTTTTCCTGCTATTTTCCAACACTTGGCCTCTATTTTTGCTGGTTTTTTCTACATCATTTCCGTAGATTTGTCCTTAGATCCCAATCCCTTTAGACATTATATATTTTGGTCATTTTGTACCTTTCAGTTGCTTTTCTTTCCATCAATTTTCTTGCTGCTTCATAAGTCTTTTTGGGTTGGGGATTGAGTGCTTGAGTTTGTTTTTATTTTACTGCTCATTTTCAATATTATTCACAATCTATGCACTTTATTTTTCAACAGCATTATAATCATAAAACATTCTTTAATAAACTCATCCACATGCACATTATACACACACTCACACCCCAAGAAAACATGATCTTGGTTACAAACACAAATCCAATATTTGAAACAATCCACATTAATCATAACTTCACTCACATAGATTAAGGCCACCTAGGATATATCGAAAAAATATATTGTAGTTAGGTTTAGGATCAATGGGACAGGCTTCCAAAACCACCCATAGATCACTTACAATGAGACGTATAAATTTGTCCTATAGAGAACTTGAAATCCCTCACAATCCCACGGTCAAAATTGGTGCACGCCAGAAACCCAATTCAGAGGGGGTTAGGCTTAGGTGGTAGTGCATGTGACTCTCCACAAGGCTACCTAACTCGTTGGTATAGGTATCCACATTGTTGGATGACTAGAAATAATCCTAAGATTCGATCGTCCCCATGGGATGAAGGTAACCTTAGTGGCCAATCTTAGGAAAACATCCTATAGGGGTGGTTGTGGGAAGAGACAACTCATGTACCTTACTGTTGTGGTGGATTCGACACACGAGTGTACGAAATCGCACGAGTTTAAAGAGTGTGGTCTACCCTCTAAATTATAGGTAACAGGCAGTATCTGGGGGGAGCTCAAAAGCATAAAACTTAAATGAAGTAATACACTAAAGTATGCTCTGTTAAAAAACTAAAACTAAAAACACAAAAGAAGCTATATAGAGAGTTCCAAACAATAACAAGGTAAACAATGGCTCCATGGCCTCTTCTTATTGAATGCTTGGAATGAAAAAAAATCTTACCCACTTGCCAAAGGGCCTAGGCAATGGCTCTAGGTCCCGATGCAAGGATGTTTGTCCTTCAAGTTCTGCCTTCTGACACAATCTAAATCTCTCTCTCTGCTGCAGTGGACTAAGATGTTGGGTGGCCAACCATCGAGTCCTCTCTTGCTCCAGCTCCTTGGGTCACACACGATGCTGGTGTTGCTTGGGAAACTTTGGCCAGCATAACTTTGTGATCACCATTTGTTCATCTCTTGGTGGGTTTATATAGGTGAGCTTCAAATCCTCCTTCCCACCCTTGGTACATGATGGATGGTGACCCAAGGGAGGGGTATGATTCCATTGTGTGCTCAAATATGCTTTTGTGTGCTCACACAATGCCTAAGGAGGCACTGGTGTTGTCCTTAGGCGGCTTTCACATAAGGAGAAACTGTCCTTTGCATGCTTGTGGTCCCAGAAAGTTATTTTTTTCTACTTCCAGGAATGCGCGCTTATTGGGCTCCAGTGCACGCAAAAGGTGCTCTTTTTGAAGGAAAAAGCGCGCATTTGAGCATTTATGACTAGTTTAAATTTGATTTTCTCAGAACCTTAGAGATTTAAATACTTCTTGACTCCATAATGTATCCATGTCCTGTAAATCCTTAGGCTCAACATTAATTGATGTCGTCTTCTGCTGTACGATTTTCCAGTGTTAACAGTTGCTCCCTAATGTGTGAGGTCTAGGAAGAACTGTATAGCCGAAATACATTATAGTTTCTTTTTTGTATCGTACGCAGAGAGAGAGAGAGATCGAGGCTTGCATGTAGAATGGACAACACCTTGCACCATTTCTGAGATAACCATGGCCTAAGGGACCCCCTGCAAGCAGACAAAATATACAACATATTTGAAAAATTTCAACGAGGCAGGCATGTCCCATGCTCGTGATGCTATGACTAGTTAAACACAATTGATAGATACGTGTGTTGTTTGTGCCACTACTGTGGTAGTGATGTTGATGGTTGTTGACGACGACTACTGACGCCCTCAGGGGCGTTTTTCCTGTGACGATAGGTGGAATGTGGTACCCATATGCGTAATCTTGGTATGGAATATCACTATGCAATGTATGCATATGTACTGGCTGGGACCTTCTCGTGTAAACATTGTTGTCAGAGACGCTTATAAAGGCACGGGTCTTCGACGGATCTTGACCAAAGTGCAATGGTTGTAAGGTACGATACCATCGTGACATGAAAGCTTTTGTTGTAGTCGAATGTCAAGAGGATCGATGATATCTATGGAAAATGATGTCTCCCATAGTGCCACCCGAGGATACCCCTTTGCATGGGGAGGGGTCATCCAAGGTACCGCTTCCTTTTTGGAAAAGAGGTGTTGATGTCGACAAAAAGGAATCCTTAACTGAACCATAATGGGTTTAACATAGGCATGTTGGTGAGCAGTAGCTGAAAACGGATGATGGGGATTCAGTGGCCCGAGGTCGAAGTATATTTGAGCAGCTTGGCGATAGTCATAGGTATTTCTGAAGGGAAAATTCCCTGGAGTCGGTAGGACTTCCAGGGCAGGTATGAACCGGCTATGATTGTCGTAATGGTGCGTGCATGGGGGGTATGAAATACTTCGACCAAGGGAGATGGGGGACTGCTACCATGGGAGAAAAAGTGCAATATGAGGGCGAAGAGGTGAAGGGCATTTTTTGTGATCTTTGTACACTTACCAAAAGAATAAAATAATGGGGTTTGGTTTGTACAAAACACAAAGACAGGTACCCCAAAACATGAAAGAGGGTCACTCACTTGATGGTGTGAGGATGGTGTTTTGCTAGGGGTAGGGGTCCCATTGGTTGGTCTCATGTGCGGGGTTGATGAAGCGGAATATGTCGCAAATGGGTTAATGTTGATGGAGGTATGGTGGGCCAAATGCGGTGCGCAGAGGTGCGCTTTCATTCTGCTTGTACAACCCGATCGTCCGAGAAGGGGTTAGTTTAAATGGCGAACTTCACCTTATGCACAGTATATGGATGGGCATGAGGTGCTTCCCAGACTAAAAATGGTATGGCCATGGGGTCACTTGTGGGGTGATGTGTGGTCTAATTTGAGATGACGATCGCCATGGATGGGAGGCTCTACCGACCATCGCGGACGTTTATCATATGTAGGGTGAGGTGATGATAAACGTGGTCAGGTATGAGGACTCTATGGTTTATTTCTGATGGAGAAATGATGTCAGGATATGCAAATTTTTCTGGGACTCTATCATGTTGAGGGTAGAATGATACCTGCTCCGGAACTTTCAGTGGTCTGTGTTGTGAATGGTTTGCGGATTCTTCCTACAAAAAACAACTACCTCAAGTGAAAGCATCTTCTTTTCATTCAATATTATTGAAAAATATGAATCTTGGAAAGGAAGATGGGAGGGTGCATACCTGCCAGCGCTTGAAAAAATATTTCTTCGGAAAGCGAATGTGGGACATTGCTTTTGTTCTTCATGGTATACTGATGATGGTGCAACTTACGGTTTGCAGAATGGACCTTCTGATCTCCTGTTATGGACCTCCAAAGTTCTGGAAAAGGGCGATAAATAAGGGATTATGGCCCTAATCCTATTCATTTGTACTTGTTGAGTTTTGGGAGATCAAAGGTGATAGCAGAGCCTTCCTTGTCGTTGCGGTCGCCAATCTTGTTGTGGTGGATTCGACACACGGGTGTACGAAATCCCACGAGTTTAGAGAGTGTGGTCTACCCTCTAAACTATAGGTAACAGGCAGTATCTAGGGAGAGCTCAAAAGAATAAAACTTAAATGAAGTAATACACTAAAGTATGCTCTGTTAAAAAACTAAAACTAAAAACAAAAAAGAAGTTATATAGAGAGTTCCAAACAGTAACAAGGTAAACAATGGATCGATGGCCTCTTCTTATTGAATGCTTGGAATGAAAAAAAATCTTACCCACTTGCCAAAGGGCTCAGGCAATGGCTCTAGGTCCCGATGCAAGGATGTTTGTCCTTCAAGTTCTGCCTTTTGATGCAGTCTAACTCTCTCCCTCTCTGTTGTAGTGGACTAATATGTTGGGTGGCCAACCATCGAGTCCTTTCTTGCTCCAGCTCCTTGGGTCACACACGATGTTGGTCTTGCTTGGGAAACTTTGGCCAGCATAACTTTATGATCACCATTTTTTCATCCCTTGGTGGGTTTATATAGGTGAGCTTCAAATCCTCCTTCCCTCCCTTGGTACATGATGGATGGTGACCCAAGGGAGGGGTATGATTCCATTGTGTGCTCAAATATGCTTTTGTGTACTCACACAATGACTAAGGAGGCGTTGGTGGTGTCCTTAGGCGGCTTTCACATAAGGAGAAACTGTCCTTTGCATGCTTGTGGTCCCGGAAAGTGACTTTTTTCTACTTCCAGGAATGTGTGCTTATCGGGCTCCAGCGCGCGCAGAAGGCGCTCTTTTCAAAGGGAAAAGCGTGCATTTGAGCATTTATGACTAGTTTAAATTTGATTTTCTCAAAACCTTAAAGATTTTAAATACTTCTTGATTCCATAATGTATCCATGTCCTGTAAATCCTTAGGCTCGACATTAATTGATGTCGTCTTCTATTGTACAATTTTCCAGTGTTAACACTTACCTTCCCCTAGATAGCTCTGCTTGCGGACATCACACCCCATCAAGTAAGAAGTATTTTGGGAGGCCATCTAAACAATATAATTAGGAATTTTTTAAGGATTTAGATCACCTTTAGGATAGAGTTCATTTTTATTTGATAGGATGTGTTTCCTAGAATAGAGTATCATATCATTATAGCTAGTTTACACTCGACACCATTGCACTAGGTGCTTTCTTTTTGTTTGTTACTCTCTCTATTTATTCTCATCCTTTAGCATTTTGTCTTATCTTATCTTGACACCATTTCACCCCCTATTCTTTTGTCGGGGAGACTTCATGGTCTTCGCCCCCAGTTTCCTTTAGGATATCCTCCTACCCCTAATCGTGAGTTAGGATCCATCCTTTGAGTCCTCCATCTAGTCCACACATGAACTTTAGTTATTTTGATTCTTCTAGTTCTTCCTTAGATTCTAAATCCTCCTAACCCCAAACCACTACCATTTCAGGCCCTAAGGTGGGCGATAATAACAGACCTACTGCAAGTGGTGGAAACCAAGGTGGTAACACTAGTCCTAACCAGGGTAACCCTCAAGTGGGGGATATAAAAACCTCTTCAAGTATGGTTTCTAATAAACCTCTTCTTCCCTATATGGTTGGTTTGATCTTCCCCAACTTAAGTCAGCTCATCAATGAACCCCTTCTCCATAATCAAAATTGGCCTCCCATGCCAACCAAACTTCCCTCAAACATCCCCAAGTTGAAACGAAATCATGGAGAAGACCATACCAATCATGTTCACTATTTCCACATGTGGTGCTCATCCAACTCCATCACCAAGGACTCCATTCGTCTTTGTCTCTTCCAACACACTCTAACTGGAGTTGCTTCTAAGTGGTATGTTGACCAACTGCATGACTCTCATTCCACCTTTGCAACTCTCATTAATGCATTCCTATCATATTCCCAATTACCTCTTTGATGTGACACAAATACCGAACTTTTGACTTCCTTTCGTCAAACTTCTGTCACTCGCATGTCTGACCATGTACAAGAATGACACAAAAGGAGAAGCCTTTGTAAAGTTCCTAAGTTTGAGGACCGTGTCTATATGGAATGGTTTTTGAGAACTCTCTTAGCCCCCATAGGTAAATATGTCACTTCACACTTTTCTCAAACCAATGAAGACTCTCTCCATATAGATTTGAAATAAGATCTCATTTACACACATTAAGGTTATGTTTATACCTCCCTTCCCAATCTTCCTAGGCCTGGTGCTACTTATGCACTGGGGGAATCTCATGTTGCGGACGGTATCATTGGATCTACATCTTACCGTCACCCATTTCAATATTTTCAACCTCCTACGAGTTATGGTCAACCCCAAGGGGGACCAATTCCACCTACACTTATCATCCTCTTGATCCTTCGCACGTAAAATATTAACAAGGTACAAGCACGTCATATGCATTTTCTCATTCACATCGGTCGATGTCAGGGCCAACTATTTCTCAACCTAGTTACTAAAATGTTACCTTGAACGCTAATTATCCATTTGCATTTCTCAGTGCTCCAACCCCAATGGCACCAGCTCCTCAACCTTCCATGCCTCAACCACCTTTTTCACAACAACAACTACCTCCACATATTCAAGTATATTCTCACCAGAGCGCTACCATTCCCCCCAACCCCAAGCGAAGGAACAAGGAGAAAGGTAACCAAAATCAACCCTATCAGGGTAATAAAGGCAACCAAGGTAGATAACCTAATGCCAATAAGGGGGGTCAGTAAAATCCCACAAACGAGAAATAGGGTGAGAAAGCCAAGTAGAACAAGGCTCTTAGGACAAATAAACCTTGTTCCTGTTGTAGGACTTATGACCATTACAATCATGAATGTCCCCTTCTCCCTCAGATGCGTTAGGCATGGGAAGCTCAAGAAGTTTCCTCTTAAGGGAAGTAGCCTATTACTTAATCCCATACTCCTTCTACATAGTTGGTAGTGCTTACTAATTTGTTCCCTCACCAAGGATATGTGGTCACCCAAACTACCCAGAATCCTCCATCTCCCCAAACCTTGTAACCTAGGAATGGAAATTGTCAGATTCTCATGATGAATTCCAAATATATCAAACTCAAAAATTAGTCACACAACTATGACAATCCTCTTGACAAGACTGTGAATGATTCTCAACCCAAAGGTTCCACTAATCCATTTTCATCACCAAATGCTACCTTACAGATCCCTCAACCTAAGGTAGAGGTTCACCCTAAGATCACTAAAGGACCATTACATCCAAATGTTGCTATTTCTCAAGCTACCCACACTTATAGTATAATATATGACTTGGTGCAATATCCTACTGTCATGTCAATGTTGGAAGTCCTATAGATGTGCCCATCACAACGGAAAGCTCTACTATATGATTTGGGTGTTGTGGATATTTTTGATGATCATATGATCGTCTTTGATGTTGATAAATAAAATCATCCCCCCTTCCCTCCTTTATTGTTTTTTAGATATCAGTGTCTATAAAAAATTTCATTGTCCAATAGTGTATAGTAGACAAAGGAAGATCCACTTATGTGAAGGCCACTAGTGTCTGGAAGAAACTTGGTTCACCCGACATGTCACCATCAACCATCACTCTTCATGCATGGGACGGTCACCCCTCATAACCTCTTGGTTTATATTAAAATTTCCCAATCATCATTGCTAGTAAGATGGTCATGATCAATATGGAATTTATCAATGCTACTCTAGATTATAACCTCTTACTTGGTCGTAGCTACATGTACACCAGGTCAGTTGTCACATATTTTGTTTTCCATAAGATGTGTTTTCCACATAATGGAAAGATCGTCACTATCGATCAACTGACTTACTATGAATCTCAATCTTAGAATTCTCCCCAAAATATCACTTCATCAATGGCAGGTAACAAGACCACCCCTACCTTCACCGATTTTTCCCCTGGAGTCTATAAAGATTCTACGCTGCTTAGGGCTTATTTTTTCCCATCGCCTGTTTCATCTAAGCCTAGGTATTTTAGTGTTTGCATGATTTAAGAATCACCGGCTTCCAGTATAAAATCAGGTATATCTTCCTAGTAGCCATATTCTCAGTAGCCTCTTTTCATCAATCCGTTGCTCAAGACTCAGCTCGTCCTTCAGGAACAATTCCTCCAAGACATTTCCCTTCAGGTGGTTTCCCTTTTGGCCCTCCTCTAGGGCATTACCACTTTGGTCAAATACCATTCTTATTCCTATCACCAAGAATATTTTCTACTCTAGTAATGGCTATGTTGAGTCTTCCTAATATGACTTTGGGGATCCCAATTTGGTACATCCATCCTCCTGCAAACATCCCTCTTGACCAGCTCAAACTTACAAGGCTTTGAATCTGGTTCAACCCATTCCTACTACCTCATCATTTTCTTTTGTTACACAAAATCCTTAGCATTAATCTACTCCTATTTCGAAAGCATCTAGTGAGGGGGAAAAAGCATAGAAAAGGGGGGCAAGGACAAGGAAACCCAAGATATGACCAATCCTACTAAACCACTGAAGCCTACTCCTTTATATGCTCTGTGTGATATTCCTAGGCATGCCAACAACAATTATCTTGACCTTACCCATGTTAAGAGCATGGTCTCGAAATATGGCATCCAACCCAGCCTTAATATTCTCAAGGTGCAAGTCACCTTACCTGAGTCACCACCAAGAAAAATAAATCGTTATGCACAAACCACCCTTACTCTTTGTGCCAAATGTATTGAAATTATTCCCATCATTTCCCTCATCTTGACATATTTCGCAATACACTCCATGTTATTTGTGAACCATATTGCGCTCGTAGTGACCCTCCTTCTTCTCTACCTAAGGATCCTAGAAAAACTATATCACCAAGAAAAAATGATCCTCAACCCACCATAGTGATTCCCCCTCCTGATGTCGAAATGACGGAAAAATTTGTACCCATCCTATACCTGTCATCATCTATGGCATCAATTGCTTCACACTCCTTGGGAGTTTCTTAATGTGCTTCTTTAGAACCATCCTCTTAAGACAATTCCGTCTCAACATCGATGGACCTTGAATTCACTTTTCATCCACATCCCCTTAGAGATGTTTCATATGTGAACCATGCCTCTCATGATGATGATTGGTTCCATCACCCCTTACTTCAAACCCAAGAATTTGAACCACATGCACCTTGTTACCATTAAATTTCCACTCAATGTTTGGGTAAGGGTCCATCCACTTTTGAGAGTCCAGGAGAAGAAATTTCCCCCAACCCTCATATCATGTTTGGTAGTGTTGACTCTAGTACCATTACTATTCCCCATTTTGACAAACCTATAGAGTCCCATATCACTCCAGACCACCCTTGGGATGAACCACTTAATCATCCATGCCTCTTCCATCAACAACCCAGTCTCTTAGAAATTTTTGTTGTCTAACCCCTGTGTTGTCTAGGTGAGCATCAATTCATTATATATGTAACCACTATTTGGTATTGTGACAGCATGTATGCGAACCTAGAAATTAAGTCCATTTGACTCATATATGTAGTACCAAGTGAGATCAAAACTCCACCATTTCCTTTCTCCTATTGTATTCATCACCTCTTCCCATCAGAAGACAACCATAATAACAAATGGCGACGATTCCACAATACCATGCATAATCATATTATGCATCCAAATATCCATAACAACTGTTTAAATTCCATTATTCTAAATACATTCGCCATGCCCATAGAATGTTATAACCATACATACAAAATTAAGGAGCACCTATGCCCCTACATCTACTCATCATCTTCTAAAGACTCTTGTTCCAGTGAGGGTGAATGCTTAAATCCCTTATTTAAGCACTTGGAACACAATGGTGCTCCACAATGCATCCAGCTAGGGGCATGATTCCCGCCTTTGCATACTCGATAAGTCCCCGCCATCATCATATGTTGGGGCACAGTATCTCATGCTTGGGGGCATGATGGCACCCCTGAACACCTTCTCATTTGATTAACATATGTCTCGTCCTAGACCCAAATGATCTAGGTGTGGTTGATTATCCTGTCCTTTCTTGGATATTTTGTCCTATCGGTCTCTCCGGTGATCCATATTACACATCCAATATCATAACTCTTGATATGATATCTTCAAATATTCTACTCTATGTGATACCACACTTACCACCCAATACCCATGTTTGACTTGGTGGGTGGGGATGACTCTAGACATTCCCTTGTAGTTCATTCTTGTATTCCTTTCTTACCTTGATTCTTCTCTAGGAACCATTCTTCCAAGAGTCATTAAGGTCATTTTTAGCCAAGTAAAATCACCAACTTGAAAGTCGCAAATCTGAAATCTAGCGGTGGGGTTTCCCACTATGAGCTTGCCAAGATTTAGGACCTCCTCCTCCTCTCTAAATTCTCCAGCAACTCAATGAATTGGAATTGGGGGAAAGAATCCTTTTATAGGAAAACCCTAATTTTCCCTTGGACATTATGAGAAAATGATAGCTTGGTTTTACGAACCGTCAACATGACTAGAAATCTCTCATAGAGCTCTATGATGGGTCTCCCTTTGTTTTTGGTAATTTGAAACTTCATTGGGAGGCCATTTTTTCCACGAGGTTTCATTTTGTTGCCTATTAAAATGAAATCTCTTCATATGGGTGACTTGTACTCTGTCACCACTTTTCCTTTGCACATGTCCACTTATGTGTTGAGTTTCATCATGGTAACCATTGTTTACTTATGTTTTCATGGCCCCCATTGGGCATCCACCCTGTGGCAACATTATTAAGTACCCCTTGTTCATAGCGTCAAAGATGAGTCACCCTTATGTCTCCTAGAGTCTGTTGAACATCTTATTGAGTCATGTTACAGTATATTATTCCCTCTATGTGTCGCATTCATCATGTCTTGCTCATATTTGGCCTCCAGCTATATTGATTTGTCTTTGAAAAACATTTTTCTAAGTAATTGACCATCCACTTTGGAATCGTTTTTATCTCGACCAGGTCAATATTACATATTATTCTATGAAAATGGAATTCATCAGTCCACCAATACCCTTATTTCTCCATTATAACCCCGGGTGCCAGTCTTTATCAGTCACATTACTATGATCCTCATGCCCTTGTTAAAGACTCCTCATTACCTCAACTCGGGTTGGCCCTCTTCTGTCGACATTGGAAAATACATTCCAGGAGAGTGTTCTAGAGGGAGGTGTACCTTGGTTCCATCCTTCGTCATTTTTTCGTGCTCATATCAAGAAAAGGGAATAATAATTTCCCTTTGACTTGGTTGTTTCTAGAGTGCTCGACTCCAACTCGTTATCGCACGATCGAGAATTATACACTTGATGGTTTAGTGATCCAGCATAGTGCCTCAACATTTTTCGGGTATGTGTGAGATGTTTCAAACCTCGTGATGGGGTATCCCCCCAGATTCCCAAATGTTAATTGATCATGATCCAGCCTCAGATGTAGTTCCACAGATTTGATTGGTTTGATCTCCATCGAGCGTAGATCCCACAACATGCACCTCTCTTTCAAATGGTCCATTCAGATCTTCAGATCCCTATTCTGTTCAACATGGCTTATTTGGTTGTGATCTCCCCTTCATATCATCTTGGGGAAATTATTTCCTATGTACTCAGATCAACAGATTTCATTGTATTAGCCTTGGCCTCTGTCTTCCAGGCCACTTATGTATATGGGACTCTTTATATTATTGTATTACTTTCGGGTCCATTGATGGTAGAATATCATGTATAATGTACTATGTTGCTCAACCCCACATTGTTGGGCACACCATTTTTATTTTCACTCATTTATCTCGACGGTATGGATATGCCTCCCTGTGAAAATTCCTACATCTAACAATCTAAGGAATCCTACTACAACTATCTGAGTTACTTCTCCTATTATGTAAATTACATTTACAGAATTAATTCAGATCTGAAATATTGAAGTAACTAATGAAGCAACCTACACTTAATTAAAATGATTATGAAACAAGGAAACCGAGCAATAAATCAATCACACATAGGACACCTTTATTTTGGACTAATTCCTCGAAAAAACCCAATGCGGGAAACCGGTGCAGCAGATCTGAGGGTTTGTATTATTAAGTAGTAGAATTTTTTCAATACATCTCTGAATACCTCAAGGGTTATTCAGTTACACATAGAAATACTGGAAGAAAGAAAATTGTGAGAATACCTCACTCAATCACTGGAAAATCTAGTTG
This sequence comes from Pinus albicaulis, assembly GCA_034641835.2. Taxonomy (NCBI): domain Eukaryota; kingdom Viridiplantae; phylum Streptophyta; class Pinopsida; order Pinales; family Pinaceae; genus Pinus; species Pinus albicaulis. The sequence goes on from CM076580.1 coordinate 1,569,168,019, forward strand.
ATCTAGGCACTGGAGAAGTTGCCCCTAGAGGTCACTATGCAACCTCTACGCAAGTCACTATGTAGGCCATGCGGCACCTCCTCTAAGCATTGCGTCACCCCAACTGTGGATCGATCTAACTCCCAAAATCACAGATCTCAGCCTCCCAATCTCTCACCCCGACTTCTGGATCAGTTCCGACAGTGAAATCTCAAAAACCTTCTGAGCCCCTACACAGCCTATGTGCAGCCCTGCGTGGCTTGGTGCAGCCTCCGCGTCACCCTGACTAGCTTTGCGCTGCCTTTACTAGACGACTCTATGCCTCTCTCTTCTTATGATTCTGTGGTTGAGAAAATATCTCTCTCTGGATGCTATCTCTGCCTCTCACTACACTGAATCACTTAGATCTTATCTTCGTCCAAGCACTACTCTTTCAGAAGAATTCTATCTCAAGATTCATTGTGTGTGTCTTTCCAAATGACCCTCAAGCCTTCCTTTATAGTCTTCTCGTTGAGAAATCAAAGGTCGAGATTAGATCTCTAATTAATGGAAAATATTATAGCATGACTTGATCTTTGTTTTTTAAATCATTCTCACTCTGTTTTATTAATGCCCTTTAATTATTTAATTTCCCTAAGTTAGACTTAGGGTTTCCATTAAAATAATTAATTATTTTAATAAAACATGATTTGAGTGAAATTTTCACAAACAGTTTATCGGTTCTTTGGAATACCCATGTCTAAGCCTCTCCACCAAATTTGGGGCTTAGAGCACTTTTCGATGCTACAAAAATCAACACTCCCTCTTAGTGAGGAAGGTGCTTTAACAATATTCCTGTTGCATACTACTCTGTCCCCAAAACATCCTTTGCACTACTGATGTCCATCAACCACAACGCTACTGCAACCATTGTATTGTTTCCCATGAAACTGTCGCTGCCACTCCTGAATCCATACTGTAGCTCCCTCTCAAGTGCTACAATTGCTATGCTGCTAACACTGCCACTGCTAACATTGCATCTGCACTGCAACTCAACTGTTGAGAGAAGCAACTGAACTCACCCAAAACTGAACAAGTGTTCAGTGGATGTACCTCGATGTTGAAGACTCTGACTATTGGTAACTACTACATTGTCCCTCTGATTCACAGCGTTGTTGCTGCTTTGCAGTACGCATCACTGATCTGCACTGCGTTGCATTCCTGCGCACTGCATTGCTACTGCTACACAACTGTTGTTCTTCTCATAATCTAGCGGTACTACCTACTACATTTTCATCTCCATCACTCCTTGGCTCCGACTGAAAAATCCTCCATCTCATTACTGCAAATATGGGCTCCTGTAGCAAGGTATTGATCCATGAGGTGGGCTCCTCAAGGATCCTGCCCAACTAAAGTTCAAGATGAACTAAATTTCTATGTCACCCCATTTCTCTCCTCGAGAAGCGTGGGAACTCATAGCGAACTCATCTTGCTCAATGTTTTTAGTTGTAAGCTTCAGATCATGCTTCTCATCCCTGTCATTTTTCTTCAAAGGAAATTGTGATGCAAAGGTTCCCATCCCACCACATATGAAGCATTTCACCTTCGAGACATCTCTTTTTTGTCTTTGTTGTCCTTTCTTCCCCTTCAATGCTAGGGTTGCATTCTCTTCCTCCTCCAGACTCTTATAACTTCTCTCGTTGCTGCTGTCAAGTTTTCACTTGACTATATCTCTCCTCAGCTCTTCCTCTTGAAGTGCTAACCACATCTGCTCCCAACTAGGAACCGTAGCCCTGCCCAAAATGCTTTGGAAAAAAGCTTTCCACCCCTCCGTGAATGCATTAAGGGATAGACTCACCATAGTTTCTGAAGATGGGGTGGATCCCACGACTGCCAACTGATCTCGAATCTCCTGAAGCCTTGTAAGGAATGGAGCAATATGCTCCCCCTTCTGCATCTGGATCAACCAGAGCTTCTACTCCAAGTACATCATCCGCTACTCAGAAGTTCCATCGTACAACAAGGATAAGGCCTCCCACATATCCCTGGCAGTGTTCTTGCCAACTACATGAGAAAATATGTGATCCTTGACACCATCAAGGATCATCCTCTTGGCCTTTGCCATATCGGACTGGTACTTCTTAAGTTGATCTGGATCTGACGGTAAAACAACCACATTGGCCACGAACATCTTGAGATTGTATTCATATAGAAGGAATTGAATCCTTTCCTTCCAGATTACATAGTTGGAGGAACCCTCCAACTGGTCCTGACCTCTAAGACCATGAGCTACCATCTCAACCACACAAATGTCGAACTGCTTCCTCTTTCTCCCCCTTTGCGCAACACTAGGCAGGCTTATGCACTCCTCTTGGAGCTCGTAGATTTGCTACCTTGATCTACTCCTCAGATCCTGGAAAAATGTTGAAGTCCTCGGCTAGGAACTCACTGAGGAAAAATTCCCAGCTATGTGCTCTTTTCTTTCTTCTGACGCTTTTCTGCACGGCAACTACCTGTAGAAAAACTACGTCCCTATGACTCTGTGTGAAGGATCTGTGTTGCTCCCTCTACCTCAGGAAAATATCAAATTAGAAGTCCTACCTATCTTTCAACACACTCAGAGAGAGAAAACCTCAAAAAATTAGCCCTCCTAGCTAGAACTACGCAATCCCCTTGGGGATTCAATCTATTACTGTTGTAGAAATTTAGCCTTCTCTTCAGAGTTATATCTACTCTTCCTATTTCATATCAAACACTCTAATACCATGTGAAAATTCCTAGATCTGACAATCTAAGGAATCCTACTACAACTATCTGATTTACTTCTCCTATTATGTAAATAACATTTACATAATTAATTCATATCTGAATTATTGAAGTAACTACTGAAGCAACCTACACTTAATTAAAATGATTCTGAAACAAGGAAATTGAGAAAGAAATTAATCACACATAGGACACCTTTATTTTGGATTAAGCCCCAAAAAAACCCAATGCGGAAAAATTGGTGCAACAGATCTGAGGGTTTGTATTATTAAGCAATAGAAATTTCTAAATACATCTTTGAATACTTCAAGGGTTATTCAGTTACAGAGAGAAATACCGGCAGAAAAAAATTTGTGAGAATACCTCACTTAATCACTAGAAAATCCAGCTAATCCAAACACTGGATAAGTTGCCCCTAGAGGTCACTATGTAGGCCCTGCGTCACCTCCTCTAAGCACTACGTCACCCTAGCTATGGATTGATCGGACTCTCGGAATCACAGATCTCAGCCTCACGGTCTCACACTCCGGCTTCCGGCTTATAGATCAGTTCTAACAGTGAAATCTTAGAAACCCTCTAAGCCCATGCGCAGCCTCTTCGTAGCCCTGTGTGGCTCTACGCAACCTCTACATCACCTTGATTGGCTCTTTGCTGGCTCTACTAGACGTCTCTCTGCCTCTCTCCGCTAATGATTCTCCAGTTGAGAAAATTCCTCTCTCCAAATGTTATCTTTGCCCTTCACTGCACTAAATCACTTGGATTTGATCTTCGTCCGAGCACTGCTCCATCAGAAGAATTCGGTCTCAAGATTCACTCCATGTGTGTCTTTCCAAATGACCCTCAAGCCTTCCTTTATAGTCTTCTCATTGAGAAATCAATGACCGAGATTAGAGATCTAATCAACGGATAAGATTATAACATGACTTGATCTTTGTTTTCTAGATCATTCTCACTCTATTTTATTAATGCCCTTTAATTATTTAATTTCCCTAAGTTAGAATTAGGGTCTCCATTAAAATAATTAATTATTGTAATAAAACATGATCTGACTGGAATTTTCAAAAACAGTTTATGGGTTCTTTGGAATACCCGTGTCTAAGCCTCTCCACCAAATTTGGGGCTTAGAGCACTTTTTGATGCTATAAAAATCAACACTCCCTTGCCTCATTAAGATCTTGTACTCATCATAAAAGGATACTTCTAACTGACAAGTAGGTCATGCCCCCTCTAGTTTCAATCCTTCTCTTCATTGTTTCAATGCTCTCTCTCTCTCTCGGTGTCTCATGAAACTGAACCTACAATGCATTTCGGTCATACAATTTTCTTTTGGCACTCTTACATTGGGGGGCAATCTGTTATCACCAAAAAATGATCACCTAGCCATTTCCTACTAGGTTGATCAAAATACACCATGTAGGATGATTTTTTACTCACTAAAACTCACTTTCACCTTAGGAAATAATTTAGTGAACGATTTTCTGAAATTATGTCTCATTAAAATCCAAAAAAACCCATGAGAATAATTAAATAAATTATTATTTATTTATTATTCTCTCGAAATAATTATTAAATCATTATTTTATAATTATTTCTAACCATTTTTTACTCAACCAGTCAGGAATAATCAAATAAATCATTATTTATTTAATATTCCGCATTCATCCCCTATTTCTCTCATGATATTATTATTAAATCATTATTTAATAATTATTTCTAATTCAAATTTGACTTAATCACCATAAAGTAATTAATACAACATTTTGTATTTGTTAATTACTTTAACAACTTTCTAAATAAATATATTTGACCATTACGAATATCTTTACCTCTAAAAAAATATAACAGGATATTAATAATAGTTAGATTTTGATTTAGTCTATAAAATTTCATTACTTTCTAAATCTAGATCTATCTCAATATTCTGTTATAAATAGAGGTAATTTCTCCTTATTCTTCACCATGACCATTCTCATCGTCCTCATTATTGTCCTATGAGATTTCAACTCCCATTTTTGAGTTCAAGCCACCATTAGCACTATTTTCCCAATGCATACATTTCGAGAGAGATAAAATACAAAGTTGAAGCACTGAGCGTCAAAAGGACCCATCCCACAGAGGGGGATTTGTAGACCCGAGTCTACTTAATAAATTGATATTATTCCATTGGGTTGTTACACTTTCTCTCATTGTTATATGTTTCTATTTGAATGCCATATTTTTGTAGGTTTTTCTAACTTTTTGCTGCAGATGTAAAGCATATCAATAGCCCCATTTTTTTATTAGGGTTACTTGTCACTAGCAACTTAAGTGAAGATTTTTTGGAACACTTGCTATGGATTTTCACACTAACACTCCGGTCAAAGCCCTTCCTTCTTCCCGGTCGCCCCAGAATCCATGACCAAGATTCCCAATGAAAAACAAGCATAAGCGCTTGATTGCACAATGAAAAACATACCTTCCAGGTTGGATTTCCCACCTTCGAACACATGCTCTTGATAGATGGGTGAGGGGACATATGACTGATTCAGGGAGCGAAGAATAAATGGCACAATATATTGGCTACCTTGGTTGCTATGAGGGGCTACTAGCTGCCGGATGAAGAGATATCTAGGAGAGAAATTATCTTATGGGGTCACCCACTTTTGGTCATGTGACCGCCATAACAAACTATGCACCAACATTGGATCATGTGATTAATTTTACAATGCCACAAGCAAACAGATCACACGTTGATTAAAAAATATTACAACCACTCAACAAATTATTACATGTGATTGGACCATGACATCACACATTGGCTTTAATATAATATTTGATATGATAAATGAGCCATGATCTCCCATGTGAATGACAAGAGTAATGTTTGTTAATAATTGTTAATACAATATGTTTTATCAATTGACCCAAGTCTTAATGCTCCCGGGTTTGACCCCGAGTTGATTAGCACCTAATTTTAATATATTAAAAGGTTTTCCATGCACTAGATTTCTTTGTGTTGAATTTATGATAGAGCTGAAGGCCTTTTGAGGTGAGTTTAAGCCTGTATTTTGTAAACCAACTAAGTTTGTAGAGATTAATTTTGTAGCAACTAAGAAGGACAAATTGGTGGTGTTTGATACCATTTATTAGTGGAAGATAGATCTATTTTGATGCAAATTTTAAAGGATTCTTTTGTATTTAAATCCAATTTGTAAATAGGATGTGTCACAACCTAGTTTTTGGTAGCAAGAAAGAAGGAAAGTGGTTTTTGAACACCACTACCCTAAGCAATCATTTTGTAGGATTCCCGTAGTAGATTGAATGAATTTTGTGATGTAACATGTTGTGGCTCATTTGCATTTACTTTTGAAATATTTCACAAACACGAAAAAAAAATAAAAACATATATGTTAGAAAATGTAAAAAAATTTGTGTATCGAAAAATAATTTTTGATTTATATGTTGGTGTATTAACATTATGTGAGGAGATGTGAAGGCGGTTCGAGTCTTGCTTATTCGCGTGCAGAATAGTTCAAGAGTCGGGCCGATTGATGCGTTCAGAACATTACATGCCAGGGTGGACTCGGGTGTCCCCACCTCCACTTGCCACGTCATCCCTACCTTTATCGCACATTGCAAATCGCAAGCTCAGGAGGAATGGCGCTCATGAATATGTTATGAATGTCGAAATGCGACAAGGGCCAGATGCGATGCAGCTCAGGACTATGATTTAATATATTTGAATCGCACATCGCAATATCAGGAGGAATCATGCTCATGAATATGTTATGAATGTCGAAATGCGAAATGCGACAAGTTTTTATATCATCGATTGCGATTTGCGATCAAACCCGCCTCCACTTGCCACGTCATCCCTACCTTTATCGCACATCGCACATCGCAATCTCAAGAGGAATGGCGCTCATGGATATGTTATGAATGCCAAAATGAGAAATGCGACAAGGTTTTATATTGCCGATTGTGATTTGCGATTGGCCCCACCTCCACTTGCTAGTCATCCCTACCTTTATCGCACATCGCACATCGCAAGCTCAGGAGGAATGGTGCTCATGAATATGTTATGAATGCTGAAATGCGAAATGCGATAAAGGGATGGACACAATGGTTTTCAAAGGAAAATTTGAATTTATTTAAAGTCCAGGATTATGTGCATTTGCATTGTTTTATGAAGAAACGTGAACGCGGGCAGTGGACTCGGGTAAGTGACCCAACACAGAGCAAAGGAGAAGAGAAGACGGAACACTACGGGCACGAGCAGAAGATGCAGTTTCGGGCAAAAGGAGACATAATAACATTTTTTTAAACGTAGAGGCATAGGCAAAGTCGAGAAAAGGGAGCACATGGTGGCACTATTAGAAACGCAACAGTTGCATCAAGTCGGGCAAAGATGCGTTACTGCAGAACTGTTTGAATACCACATCAAAAACAGAAAAGACATTACTGCAAGAGAAAAAGACAAATATTGAACTCTGGAAGAAATGCAGGGCAAGGATATCTGATCTGGCAGAGAGACACACCAGCACTTCAGGGAGACACATCAACAACAAATTAGATTCAGCAAAAAAAAAAATATTTCAAGTTTTAATTTGTTTTCTTTGTTTGTTAAGATCGAAGCTATATTGATGTCCTCAATTGCAATGTAATAAGTAGTTTTAACATTTTAGGTAGTCGAAGTAGTTTCAAGAAGTTCTAGCAGTTACGAACTATTTTTGATGTATTTAAGCAAGATAGAAAGAAAGAAGAGGGGTTCCGAGTTTTGGACCTCTGGAAGACTAAAACTTTGGTACTTAATTTTCTAAGGAATTAATGAAAGAAGCATCAAGTTTCCTGCAACTATTGATGGTGATTCATTTTTCCCATGCCATTTTGTGTTCCTTCTTCCTTGAATGAAGTGAAGTAAAGTAGTTGTCGGTCTCTTAATTACATATGTTATCACCAAATTGAACTTGATTGGTTGTTCATCAAACAACTCAGTGTAAGTGTTTCAAACCACTTCTAACTGAAGATTAGCCTCTTCAGTTTGATAGGGCTCTCTCAAGGGAGTTTATGATTTTGAATAATGATAGTACTAGATGGCTAACTCTGTAAAAATTGTAACTTGTTTTATATGATTATAGGTTGATAAATGCAGGCTTGCTTTCATTGAGCTTATGGAGTCAACAATCAATAGTTTCAGTGAAAATGGTTCTTCACATGGAAGCTGAGGCAGATAAAGGTTTTAGACAAAGGAAACTCACACACACAACATAAGAAAACACAGTCATTTCAACAATAAATGAAGTCAGAGCATAATATTATGAATTCTGAGTAATTAGGAATGAAATCTACTGCAAGTGATAAAACATAAATATATAGATCAACGAGATATCAAAAACCTCATGAGAATCTCAGGTTTGGAAAGAAGAATGTCACTTTGTATTACTGATATTGGTCAAAAACATACAAGCTAGCAGTATTTTGCAAATATTCTCCAACCCTTTACTACTTCGATCTTTTGTCTTTAAATAGACATTCTTTACAACAAGGATAATATGCCTGGTGGCTAGATCCTCGAATTCTCCTATGACACCCTTCATAACTGAAATACATAACTTCTAACAGAAAACTGACAGTTACCCTTTAAAGAAACCATCTCCTAATAGGACTCTAACTCCTATTTATTACATTTCTCTATCCTATCTGCGAAACAGTTACATGATGGTTACAAAATAAATATCACATGCTCGAAGGACACATGACCAAGTTCACTTCCACTTTACATATTTAAAACATCCCTAGACTTGTGGAGCATAACCCTGTTTTTTAGGAATGGATGACCCTTATCTTCAACATTGTTTTGACTGATGACTTGTCTTCATGGCACTCCCTTTGAGTTATAAATATCTAATAATAAGCTCCCTTGACATGCTGAAGGTCTCCAGCTGGCAAAAAAAAATTTTAATATGCTCAAAACCTTCAACAATTTCTCGCTACGAAAACAGGATAGTTTCGTAGTGAGTTTTGGTAGCATGGGAAAAGTGGCTTCTCCATCCTTTTACTTCACTCATTTGTTGTTCCATCATGTTAATCAAGTCATGACACCTTACCACCATGAATCCCCCTCCTTGACACATGAAAAAACTTATTTTAAAATAAAAAAGACACCTACAGGTTTTTTCGTAGCATATTTTTGGCTTCAAGCCTGAGGTACACTACGAAACTATGTAAAAATCCATAAATTGCCCCTTTCAAAATTGTTTTCAAAAACTGACCTCCAGCTGCAAAATCTTGATTCTCTGCATGTTATGAACCTTCTAAGGCATATTCAATCTCAACTTACTACTCCTGTGGTTTTCCCTCTTCATTTACAATCAGTTGAGGTATAGGTTGTTCTTCCACTGTCATCTTTAAACCTTTCTTTTCCAATTCTTCATGAATCAGCTCCAATTTCTCTTCAAGGTCTTTCACTTTGTCTTTTAATGCCCTATTCTTGGATTGCAAGTGAAATTTTATCTTTTTGATGTGCTTGACCTCTCCTCTTAGTGGCTGAGTCCACTTTATCAGCTTTGTTGTATTGTCTAAGGTCTTTGAGACACTTGTGACTTGATCCTCCCAGATTTTCCTCATTTGTTAAAACTGAACCTTCTTAGCTCTATGCTTCTTTGCCTCTTTCTTCAAAAATGATATCTCCTTGCCTGCCTCTTTCAGCTGCTCCTTAAGGGTTTCAATTTCTGATTTTTCAGTGATTTTCTCTTTACCCTTCTTTTTTTTGATAACCAGCTCCTCTTTTGCAGGTGAAGAGAGATCTATGATGCTTGGTGGCTGAGCAGTTTCACTAACCTTTTGAGTCTCTTTGCTGCTTTCCATGACCTTTCTTACATGTCTGGTCATTGGCTTTCTAGCTTGAAATATGAAACCAACATCATCACCTGCAAACTCTAAATTTTTAGCTGTCTTGCCTTTCTTTAGCTTTATTCCCCCATCTACAACATCTTCAGCTTGGACAATGGGAGTTTCTTCAATATCAATTGCATGTAAGATGTCTTCTAAATTACCCTTAACCACTGTTTGGCTCCTAGTAACTCTCTTGCTGCCATGTTTGCTAATTGTTGGCTTCTGTTTTGCAGGTGTTGTTTTAGGTGTTTGAATCTTCCACAAAGGCTCTGTCTCCATGCTCACTGGTTCTAGTGGGGATGGTCTATTCCCTTCTTCCACTTCCTCTGCCACTATAGGTTATGAAATATTTCTAGGTTTGAAAACTCTTTTAGGAGTGATAGCATCAACTTCAAAACCACTCATGAACAGAAAATATGTCCAATCTCTGTCTAGTCTCTTCAACTCCTCTAACACCAAAAACTTAATCAAACCATGGTGAAAGAGAGAAGTTTCATTTCCTTATTTTTTAACTTGAACCTTATCTGACATTTTACCTAGACTTCTGTATAAATAAAAGGGCAAGTCAAGTGACCTCTTACCCACAAAATGCAGAAAAACCCTGAGGTGGTAGGAGTAGACCGTGTGAAATCTTCCTTCACAGGTGAAATACTTCTGAATGATCATCAATAGCTTTGAAAATTTGTCCTTCATGAAACCCCTAGGTATGGCATTTGTAAGATCAATTTCACTATGCTCTGGTTTTATGAACTCTTTGCAATCCCGCATGGTGAACTTGATGCCTTTAAACCACTATTCCCCTCCTCTAGGGATTCCTTTTATTGTTGAAATGTTGTCTGGTGTTACTGTGAGGTTTAGCATTCCCACCTTTAAAGTTGTTCCAGTGAAACTGTTAGCAAAATCCTTGGAAACTTGTAGATGACAACCTTGCAATCTTTGACAGAATTGCAAGCAACTTGTTCTTTTGAATACCTCCAAGGAAGTTGGGTCTTCATTAAGCAAATTCATGTCCATGGGCTCATACCTGTGGTAGTGACCACCTTTGTTAGTTTTCTTCCTTGCAGCCATGGGTGCTTTATATCTTCTCAGCCTCGCTTGCTAGATGACACCTGCAACCTTTGAAAATGCCAGCACCTGCTTGGCTCGATGAAGCAGCTCTCCAGAAATCCAATAACATGCAAAGATAAAGTGGAGTATAACAAAAAGACTAATTCAGTAATGTTTTATGGTTTAAATGACAACTCATGCCTTAATCATGACACATGCATGCTAAAAGGGGTAATGATGACCTAAGAGTTGGCTTTGTACATTTGAATTAACCCTAACAAAATCGAATGACCTCCACCCTAACTCCTCCAATCATGAACTGACACTTTGCATCGGATTTGACAAGACAAATAGGAAAACAGTTTTTCGTAGTGTGTCTAGTTTATTCTCTGACAGTTTCACTATGAAACTATTAGGCAGTTTCGTAGCGAAAAATGTTATTTCACAGTGTAAAATGCTACGAAAACAGGTAAAACTGGCTTAAGTGTCCTTTTCAAATTTAAATGCTTGGGAAATTAAATCTGACACCTAATGATGACTGATGGGACATGACATGACCTAAATGGAGGTGGCTTTGAACCTTAGGATAGGTTAAATCATGTAAGAAAAATGAAATTTTCCTTTACCAACTTGAAAAGGCTTAAGGAGACCTTATCCTTTTGAGAAGTGAACTATATGACCATGTCAAAATGTTTCACAAAATTATAAGTGATAACATCTGTGAGTAAGACTTAAATAACCTTAATTTGCACTCCTTCACTCTAGCTTTTCTTTCTACATAAATTCATTATGAAATTTAAAGTGATATATTCTGTGTTACAGCATATCATTTTCAGTTTCTTCTATAGTTCTTCTTTTCCATTCAGAAATCAATAGTTAATGGAATTGTAGAGTCTTTCATTATACCAGATTATTAAGGGTTTTAAAGAATTAGTTTCCAATGGGATTGAAGGAAGACCACCTGATATAATTACTTCTCTGACACTTTTTTAAAAATGTCTTAAGCACTGATTCCTTTCCACAACCAAGGAATTTTCTCTTAAGAACCAACATTTTCTGGCGTGGTTGCTGGGGACAAAGAGACAAAGTTTATTTTCCTTGGGTTTTTCATATTATTTCCTCTAGTTTTTCAGTGAGGAGGAAATATTTGGTTGTGTTTGTTATTCTCAGAATTCTGGCTACAAAAGGCCTCACACGAGGTCAGATACCTCATAGCAGAAGGTCCCTGCTTTTTCAGACCCTAAAAGATTGGTTTCTAAAAGGTTTCGGAAACCCAAAACCCCCTCAACACCTAGTCCTACATTGTCTGCTCTTGGCAGTAGTTCTAGTAATCCTTTGTTTGAAGATATCTCTAAAGTACTTCCTTTCTTGGAACATGATTCACCTTTCACGCCAATTTATTTTCAAGAACCTAAGTTGGAAGAACACTCCTTTGAGTCAGCTTCTTTTACTTTTAATCAAGCTCAACAAACTCTAGTTGCTAGTCCCTTTGTCATTGTCCATCAACCCACTCCCATATCAATTTTACCTCCACCTCCGTTCATTTTTACAGCAGGTTCATTGACTGCATCTAACCAAGGCACAGTCAATCAAGGTGCAAACATGGTAGAACTAGCCTTTTTTTTGAACATATATGCTCCACTTAGCCTTCCACAACCAATGAATGTGATGCCTCAAAAGTATCTTAAATTACTCCCACGTTTTACTGGAGAAGAAAAAATAACTGTAGAAAAACATTTACATGTGTTTTGTAATTTTGCTGAAAATCTGAATGTTTGAACATCTTGATGTTGTAATGAGAATTTTTGTTCAATCTCTGGACGGAGAGGCTAGAACGTGGTTTAAGGGATTGCCAAATAATTCTATTAATACATGGGAAGAGATGGAAAACCAATTCACTCAATGATTGGGTGAAAAAAGGGATCATGGATATTCACTAACAGAATTCAATGCAATCAAAAGAAAACCATATGAGAATATATCAGATTTTATCAAAAGATTCAATAAATTGTATAACAGTTTGCCTGTAGAAATGAAGCCCCCTCCTTTTGGAGAAAAGGTGATTTTTGCTGGGGCTTTTGAAGCCGATTTTAGTTTCACATTTAGAGAAAGGAGATCCCCTACTCTAGAGCAGATACAGCCAGATGTTTTAGAAATCGAAGCTAATATCACTGTAGCTGGGAAGGCGAAAGGAAAACAACCAGACCAAGAGAAGGGGAAAGCAAAAGAAGAATCATCACAAGGTCAAAGAATTAAAGATATGACAAAGGTGATAAAAAATTTGTCGAATAAGCTAGTTAAGATGGAATTGGAAAGTAAAAAATCCCAAATACAAGTACAACAAAACCGAGGAGGATTTAACCCTCAATTCAGAAGACAACCCCTGCAAATTTTGTAGAGGGAAAGAAAAGATCAAGACGAGGTTCAAGCACCATTGTATATAGAAGCATCACCTGGAGAGTCAGCAAAAGATGACCAAAAGGAGGCTGAAGATGAAATATCTACTATGTACACAATAGAAGAGGATGAAGAGGAAGATTGTGAAGGAGAATATACTAAAGCTGAAGTATCTTTTGCTGAAGATAAAGATGAATGAATACTGTAAACAATTTGCAGATTTTATGCAGGCTGAGTTGCACAAGAAGTATAATTTGAGATCAAGGAAAAGATCAAGGCTACAAGACACTGAGGGTGAACAACAAGACCCTGGCCCTCCTCCAATGGTGACTCCACAACAAAAGGACCCTGTAAAACAAGTCAGTAATGGGAAGCAACATGTAAATTTAGTTAATAAAACAGATGTGCAGTAGGGTGAACCTTCCTAGAGAAAATTAGTTGATACTAATCTTTTGGAGAGCGTTGTTCCTGTACCCAAACAAGCAGAAAATTATAGAAAGAGTGAAGAAGAACCTGAAAAGAATGTTAACCAAACTCATGCTTTCAGTTTGACAAAAGAGTTGGAGAAGGTAAAAATTCAGGCACCTCTTCTAGAATTAGCTAAAATACCAATCTACAAGAAACAAATTTCAGAATTTATTACTCTCACACATATTGAAGATATAAATGACACTGTGAACTTACAAGAAGAGAAGCTAGTGGTCACCTTTGATCCTTGTTGTAGCATAATCTGACTCAACTAAAAGTTAAGAGAGGTTCTGAGCAATTCAAGGTTGTTGAGGAACAATTGTTAAAATTTCAAGAAGACATGCAACATGCTCAAAAGGATAACCACAAGCTCAACAAGGATTCATCATCACATGTGCACTGGAACCAAAATCAAGGAAGCATCAGCATTGGAGGTGTAATCTAATCCAGAGGAGTAGCAAATAAGAAAAGTGCGCAGTAAGGGTCAATTCAGGCTTATCCGCGTGCAGAACAGTTCAAGAGTCGGGCCGATTGATGCGTTCAGAACATTGCACACAGGTCAGGGTCGAGTCGTGTAGATATATGTACATAACTAGTGTTCGGAGGCTTAATCATAATCGCACGTGGAAGGCCTGATCACATATCGCAAAGCTCAAGAGGAATAGAACAGGGTTGAATCGCTGAAATGCAAAATGCGATACGAGGATTGGATGCGATATAGTTTGAAGCTCGAATCTAAAGTATTTAAAGTCCGGCTGTGGGACCCTCTCACATATCTCACATCACAAGCTCAGAAGGGATAGCGATCATAAGATAATGGAATTCACCGAAGTGCAAAGTGCGATAACGAAGCGGACGCGATGCAGCTCAGAACTATGATTTAATATATTCCAATCGCACATCGAAAATCGCAAGCTCAAGAGGAATGACACTCATGAATATGTTATGAATGTCAAAATACGAAATGCGACAAGGTTTTTTATCGCCGATTGCGATTTGCGATCAGCCCCACCTCCACTTTCCACGTCATCCCTACCTTTATCACACATCGCACATCGCAAGCTTAGGAGGAATGGCGCTCATGAATATCTTATGAATGCTGAAATCCGAAATGTGATAAAGGGAAGAACACAATAGTTTTCAATGGAAAATTGGAATATCTTTTAAATTCCATTCTTACGACAGTTACAAAGGAAAGTCTGAATGCAGGGCAGACTCGGGTAAGAAAAGACCCGACGCTATGTGCAGAACAACAGTATGCGTTTGCGACAGTTTATTGATCAAATACTAAACGATGCAGGCACGAGCGGAAGAGGCAGAGTCGGGTAGTAGGTGACATGATGACAGTGTTTGAAACGCAAAAGCATGGGCAGAGTCGGGTAGAGATGTGTTTATGTAGACTGTTAGGATATCACAGCAGAAATGAATGGAGACACATTAGCAACCAATCAGATTCAGCAAAAGGATTATATTTCAAGCTTTATTTTGTTTTCTTTGTTAAGATCGAAGCTGCAATCATGTCCTCGATTGCAATGTAATAAGTAGTTAAACAATTTAGGCAGTCTAGGAGTTTCAAGAAGCTCGAGCAGTTACAAACTGCTTTTTTTTGTATTTAAGGAAGAGAGAAAGAGAGAGGAGGGGTTCCGAGTTCTGGACCTCTTGGAGACTACATTTTGTACTTCTTTTTCTAATGGGTGAATGAAAGAAGCAGAGAGTTTCCTGTAACTGTTGATGGCGATTCGTGTTTTTTGTGTCATTTTATGTTGTTTCTTCCTTGAATGAAGTGAAGTAAAGAAGCAGCTGGTCTCTGATTTACATTCGTAAGTAAGAGTTAAATAGCCTTAATAAACACTCCTTCACTCCAACTTCTCTCTCTTCACAAATTCTCTCTAGAACTTACAAGTAATAGATTCTGTGTTTACAACATATTATTTTGAGTTTCCTCTCTCTCCATGAATTCTCTCTTAAACTTAAAAGCAATAGTTTTTGTGTTTACAACATATTACTTTGAGTTTCCTTTACAGTGCTTCTTTTCCATTCAGATATCAATAGTCAATGGCATTGTGAAATATTTTATTATTCTAGATCATTAAGGGTTTTAGAAAATTAGTTTCCAGAGGGATAGAACAAAGACCTCATGATAAAATTATTTCTGTGATATACTTTTAAAATGTCTTAAGCACTGATTCCTTTCACAACCGAGGGATTGTCTATTAAGATACAAAAGTCCTCATGTAGAAGAAGTAGATCCTTCTATTCCACCATTCTATATTTCTCTATTGCTTCATGATTTTACTCTCCATAATTGTATGATGGACTCTGGTACATCCCATAATCTCATGCCATTGTCTGTTATGAAGGAACTAAACTTTCAGATTACCAACCCTTACAGGGATTTGCATTCATTTGATTCCAAAAGGGTGAAATGTGTTGGGTTAATTAAAGATTTAGTAGTTTCTTTGGCACAAATTCCAGCAAAGGGTATAGTCATGGATGTAGTTGTTGCTGACATTCCAGCCAGGTTTACAAAGCTCCTGTCAAGATCTCGGGGAGCAAAGTTGGGAGGTGTTCTAAAATTAGATTTCACTTGTGCTATCATTCTTGTTTTCAATGGGAAGAAAGGATATTGTATAGGGAAACAAGGTTTGTGAAGAGCACTACCAAGAAAGATGCAGGAAATTACCCTATTTATAGTCAAGAAACAAAGATCTTTCATGTTTCATGCTGAATGAAGATGCATAATTTGTTGAAGACACAGGGAAGCAACTCTCTTTAGCAATTTTACATAATGAGTTGCATTCAAAGAAGATTTGGAAATGCTACTTTGATGGTGTCTACTCCAAGGATAGCACAGGAGTTGGATTCTTGTTGATATCACCAGAAAGTAACCTCATGCCTTTTTCTTTTAAATTAGAATTTGATTCAAAAAAACAATGTGGTTGAGTATGAGGCCTTATCCTAAGCCTTCAAGTTGCTAAACAGATGGGAGTTCAGTGTATTTCAATTTTCGGTGACTCTGAATTGAGAATAAGACAGATTAAAAATCATTGTCAGACCAAGCATTCAAGATTAAGATCATATAGAAATGAAGTTTGGGATCTGATAAAGAACTATTTTGAAGCCTTCAATCTTCAGTTCATTCTGAGGGAGGGGAATAGGTTGGCAGATTTGTTAGCAGTTGCAGCTAGTACCTTTAAGCCACCAATGAATCCAAGGTTAAGGTATGAGATTGAAATTAGACATAGATCCTCTATTCCTAACAATGTGAAACATTGGTAGGTTTTTGAAGATGATGAGCAAATAAATCATTTCTTGACAATGATTGGAAACTTTGAAGATGTTGAGATAGATCAAGAAGAAGAATGGACAAAGCAGAAAGGAGAAGTAAGAAACCTTAAGCAGTCAATAGGTGAGCAGAAGATTATCCAATTAAAAGATAATATACTCCCTAAAGGACTAGTTCCCCTTGAAAGACGGTTTGATTATAATGATGTTGTTGTTAATTCAAAGAAAATACATAATGAGGAAGAGATGGAAGATTGTAATTTGGGAACTCAGCAGGAGCCAAAAATGGTGAAATTATTCAAGGGTGTTCCCAAAAATTATAAAGAAATATACATTGATCTTTTTAAGAAGTATATGGATGTGTTTTCTTTGTCATATGAAGACTTGAAAACGTATGATAAACGCATAATACATCATAATATTCCATTGAAAGAAGGAATTAAACCCCATAGACAAAATACCAGACAGATTAATCCATTATTGTTAGCTCTAATTGAAAAGGAAGTGAATAAATTGCTGCAAGCAAAAATCATAGTTCCTCTTAGATATTCGGATTGGGTTTCTAATCTAGTTCCTGTGAGGAAGAAAAATGCAGAGATAAGATTGTGTGTAGACTTCAGAAATTTGAATAGAGCATATCTAAAGGATAATTATCCTTTACCTAAGATGGATTATGTCTTACAAAAACTAACAGGAGCTTACAGGATGTCCATAATTGACAGATTCTCTGGGTATAATCAGGTGGTAGTGGATAAGGAAGATCAAAAAAAGACAACTTTCACAACCCCCTTGGGTACTTTTATGTATACAAGAATGCCATTTGGTCTTATGAATGCAGGTGCGACTTTTCAGAGGGCCATGGACATGGCATTTGTAGGTGACAATTATGTGGTTATATATCTGGATGACGTAACGGTTTTCTCAGAGTCAGATTATGAACACCTAGAACATCTATAAAAAAAATTTGAAAAATGCAGGAAGATTGGTCTGTCACTAAACCCTAAGAAATATTTGTTTGCCTTAGAAAAAGGTAAATTATTAGGCCACATAGTTTTAAAACGAGTGAAGATTGATCCAGCGAGGGTGGAAGCAATTCAAACAATTCCTTTACCCATAAGCAAGAAAGAGAGACAGAGATTTTTTGGGAAAAATAAACTTTCTGAGAAGATTTGTACCAAACTATGTTGAGATTGTGAGAAATATAACTGACATGTTGAAGAAAAATGCAGAAGTGAGGTGGGATAAAGAATCAAGAGAAGCATTTGCCAAAATAAAAGAAGCACTCCAAGAAGCTCCTGTTCTAATAAGTCCTAATTATCAAAAGGTATTTCAAATATTTTCATTTGCTTCTCCCACTATTTTTTTTTAACACATGCTGAATCGGTAATTCTTTAGAGTAATCTAGAGGAGGCCCAGGATCAATCCTCATAGTTGCCTTATAACACCACAAGTATATCCAGCAGCCTGCAAGCCAAATATACCAAGTCTTATGATTTAGCAAGAGCCGAGACTCACGGGAAAGGGGAGTCTACTCCTTGAGCCGGGATCATAGCAAGCCATATACTCAATGAGATTTGAACCACAGTCTCTTGGGTTTCACCCATGAGAACAAATCGTCAAACCACACATCACTGTAAATGAGGATAATAAGGAGCAACCAGTGGCATTCTTTAGCAAAGTTCTCAGAGATGCTGAGCTCAAATATAACATTTTGGAGAAACAAGTGTATGCATTGGTCAAAGCACTCAAAGCCTTCAAGACTTATTTGTTACAATCCCAAATAACCACTTATGTACCTAATTTTGTGGTTAAGGACGTGTTGGTTCAAAGTGATGTTGAAGGAAAAAGAGGAAAATGGATAGCTAAAATCTAGGAGTATGATTTGGACATTAAACCCACCAAGTTTATTAAAGGACAGGGTTTAGCAAAGTTGCTAACAGAAACAAATTTTCAAGCATTGAGAATTAAGCTCCTGGCACCAGTAGATTGAGTTGACAATGAAGAAGGTCAGGATAAGCCCAAAACAGGTATTCAATACAAATTTTTGTGTTCATATTGGAATAAAGATGTTGTTCATTACTTGTGTTTCTTTTCTTGTCCATATTCACTAAATAGAACCAAAATACAGAGCTCTCAAGCTTAAATCTCATCCATATGTCATAGTAGAAGCAAAGTTGTACTGGAAAGATCCTGCTAGTATTTTTCTGTTGTGTTTAACTGAAGGTGAATCCATTAAGGTTATCAAGGAATATCATGACAATCTCTGTGGAGGACATTATAGTTGGATGGTCACAACACATAAAATCCTCAAGTCAGGTTTTTATTGGCCTACACTGTTCACTGATGTGTACAGACTAGTCAGAAGTTGTCAGAAGTGTAAATTGTTTGCAGAAAAGAAGAGACTTGCTCTGTTACCTCTCATTCCAGTATTCATAGAAGAGACTTTCAGGTAGTGGGGACTGGACATTATTGGAGAGATCAATCCACCATCAAGTGGGTAGTGCAAATGGATTCTAACTGCTACTGATTACTTCACAAAGTGGGTTGAAGCAATCCCCACCAAGAAAGCAAATGACCAAGTGGTGATGAAGTTTCTAGAGGAGAACATCTTTAGTAAGTTTGGTTGTCAAGTCAAGATTGTAACTGATAATGCTTAGGTATATAATTCTGCTCGATCCATTAATTTCTACCAAACATATAATGTAATTTTGTCACATTCCACAGCCTACCATCCACAAGGGAATGGATTGGCAGAGTCTTCAAACAAGACATTGGTCAGGATTTTGAAGAAAACAATCACTAAAAATAAAAAAGACTGGGACTCAATTAAAATTTGCTCTTTGGGCAGTGCAAGTAACTACTAGGAGGGCCACTGGAAAATCACCTTTTGAGATAGTATATGGAACTCAGGCATTGTTTCCTAGTCAGTTGTCCAAACCAGTGATTTCTTTCTTTCAAGAAGCTCAGGAAGAACCTAATGCTCTAGTAAGAAGAATGTATAAGGTGATTGAGTTAATGAAAACAAAGAAAAATTTATAGATCATTTGATTACGTATCAAGCAAAAATGAAGTCTATTTTTTACAGGAAGGAGAAAGAAATCCTCTTTCATGCAGGAGATTTAGTACTGAGATGGAACACTAGGAGGGAGGATAAAGGAAAGCATGGTAATTTTGACCCTCTCTGGTATGGTCCATACAGAGTTTCTCAAGCCAGATCAAACAATACTTTCATCCTAGAAGATTTAGATGGAGAATCTCTACAACTGCTTGTGAATAGGTAGTATTTGAAGCATTATTTTGAGCATTAAAAGTCAGCATTCCACCATTATAAATACCAGATTGCTCATTGTTCATATGTCACCAAGCAATATTTGACTCCATGCCCAATGGAAAAGGCACTAATCTGTGGTTCTTAGCGTTTTCATGGAAAAAAACACTATCCCCAAGTGGGCCCAGAAGTTGTGGCTCATTTGCATTTACTTTTGAAATATTTCTCAAAACACCCAAAAAAAAGCATATATGTTAGAAAATGTAAAAAAATTTGTGTACCGAAAAAGAATTTTTAATTTATATGTTCGTGTATTAACATTATGTGCGGAGATGTGAAAGCGAGTTGAGTCGTTCTTATTCGCATGCAGAATAGTTCAAGAATCGGGTCAATTGATGCATTCAGAACATTACAATTGCCACGTCATCCTTACCTTTATTGCACCTCGCACATCGCAAGCACATGAGGAATGGTGCTCATGAATATGTTATGAATGTTGAAATGCGAAGTGCAACAAGGGTCGGACACGATGCAACTCAGAACTATGATTTAATATATTCTAATCGCACATCGCAAGCTCAGAGGGAATCACGCTCATGAATATGTTATGAATGTCGAAATGCGAAATGCGATAAAGGGATGGACGCGATGGTTTTCAAAGGAAAATTTGAATTTATTTAAAGTCTAGGATTATGTGCAGTTACGTTGTTTTATGAAGAAACGTGAACACATGCAGTGGACTTGGGTAAGTGACCTAACGTAGAGAAAAGGAGAAGAGAAGACGGAACACTGCGAGCACGAGCAGAAGATGCAGAGTCGCACAGAAGGAGACATGATAACATTGTTTGAAACGTAGAGGCATAGGCAGAGTCGGGAAAAGGGAGCACATGGTGGCACTATTAGAAACGCAACAGCTGGGTCAAGTCGGGAAAAGATGCGTTATTGCAGAACTGTTTGAATACCAAATCAGAAGCAAAAAAGACATGACAACAATCATAAAAGACAAATATTGAACTCTAGAAGAAACGCAGGGCAAGGATGTCCGATCTGTCATGGAGAAACATCAGCGCTTCAGGGAGACCCATCAACAACAAATCAGATTCAGCAAAAAGAATAATATTTCAAGTTTTAATTTGTTTTCTTTGTTTGTTAAGATCGAAGCTATAGTGATGTCCTCAATTACAATGTAATATGTAGTTTTAATAGCTTAAGTAGTCGAAGTAGTTTCAAGAAGTCCTAGCAGTTACGAACTGTTTTTGATGTATTTAAGCAAGATAGAAAGAAAGAAGAGGGGTTCCGAGTTTTGGACCTCTGGAAGACTAAAACTTTGGTACTTACTTTTTAGAGGAATTAATGAAAGAAGTCTCAAGTTTCCTACAACTGTTGATGGTGATTCGTTTTTCCTGTGCCATTTTGTGTTCCTTCTTCCTTGAATGAAGTGAAGTAAAGTAGTTACTGGACTCTTAATTACATCTGTGAGTAAGAGTTAAATACCCTTAATTTGTGCTCCTTCACTCTAGCTTTTCTTTCTACATAAATTCATTCTGAAATTTAAAGTGATAGATTCTATGTTACAACATATCATTTTGAGTTTCTTCTACAGTTCTTCTTTTCCATTCAGATATCAGTAGTTAATGGCATTGTAGAGTCTTTCATTATACCAGATTATTAAGGGTTTTAAAGAATTAGTTTCCAAAGGAATTGAACGAAGACCACCTGATAAAATTACTTCTGTGACACATTTTAAAGAATGTCTTAAGCACTGATTCCTTTCCACTACCAAGGAATTGTCTCTTAAGAACCAACATAACAAAACAAAATGACGCTTAGCATATGATTAATAAAACAGGCCACTCCCTTGGAGATAGGACGCAGAGATGTAGTTCACACTAAACGAACTTCGTTATCATGTGGTTTTTTTTTTATTGTCTTCCCTGTTCTTTATCTTCTCCATTTCTTTTAATTGCAACTTCATTGAACTTCTTCACGCTTGATTTAAGATTATTGTTGGTTTAAATTAAATTCATCCATACCTAACCATTTTTAACGAACCAAGTCATTTTAACAATCCCAGATCAAGTGGTATCATAGCAATTTGATGTTGGTTTGTGAGTGTGTATGAGTACTAGGAGAACATTAAAGCAAAATTAAGGGATACTCATTGAAGGAAATTTGGAAATCGAATTGAGGAGCTTCAATTGAAGAGAATGGATGGCTTCACAAGGAGAGAATCCTTTTGGGCCAAGTGCATATTTCCTTGACGCCTTTGTGAAAATGAAGGTGATGGTGGAGAAAATTTATTGTGATTGGAAGAAAGTGGAAAAGAGTGATGAATCCAAAGACAAGAAAGAGAGATCACCAAGTCAAGCCAGAAAAGAGGAAATTGGTGGTGATCCTCCATCACAAAAGAAATATCCAAAGGAAGAAAAATAACATGTGAAAAGTGATGGCACATCTTTGTTTGGAAGCAATAAATCATGTAAGATATCGGTGGTAAGAATGAAGACATATTCTCCTTGGCATGCATGCACCAAAGATGACCATCCAAGGTATAATAAATCTAATTGCTTTGACATTTCTTTTGATTATAAGAAGATTGGAAATGTAAAAAATTTGTGGTATAGGAAATCATGCACATTTTGTGGGTTGAATAACCATAGTGTTTCCAAGTGTTAGAAAAGAAAAACTTTGTATAGGAAAATCATGGGCACCAAGAAGGGGGAAAAGCATGAAGAAAATGTGAAGATTCTACTGCAGTATATTGGTTTATTTCTCCTACTTGATTTAGATTAATACAAGTTATTTTCATAAATTAGATTCAAAAAATACCGAAATAAACACAACTACAGCCTACAAATGCAGATCATTTACTGAATAATACGCTCATACAACAAAGTGACACATGGGTTTTTGGAAATAAGTCCACGGAAAAACCCAAAGCGAGAAAGCCGTTGTAGCAAATATGAGAGTTATTTTATTAAGTAGTTCTTGAGTATAGTAAATCTGGGTTCCAGGTCTGGAAAATCCAACAGAGAATAAAAGAAATCAAATCTGCATCTAACCTGAAGTTCTAGTGCCAAATATCTGATTGATCCACACCCTCAAATGGGATTTACAAGACTCAGCCTGGATCTGGACCTAGAAACCCTCAGCGCTACCCCTGAAGTCCCAGCGTCAACCTTGCTAACCTCAGAATTCCATTGCGCTTCCTAGAGAGGGATTGTGTAACCCCTGGAAGGGTGACACGAGCCTTACGTTGGCCCCAGAGACCCTCTGCGTAACTTATGTAGCCCACTGGAGCCTCTATGTTGTCATGCGTAGCGGCTATGCAGCACCTGCGTAGCTGCTACTCTGCTTCTCTTCGTTGTCCTTATTGTTGCTCCTCTGTTTCTTACTAACTCTTGGGCTCCGGGATCAGATCATCCCCTTAGACAATACTACCCCTCACTGCAGGAAATTCTTCCAGAAATTCTTAGCAAACCCACCATAGAATTCTAGATCTATTCCTCAGCTCTGCAACTGTGTGTCTCCTCCAACTGACCCTCAAGCCTTTCTCTTATACTTTTTCATTCATCTCATCAAAGGCCGAGATTAAAAAATTCATCAACGACTGAGATTAAAACATTGTTTGATTCGTGTCTTTTAGAACATTTCAACACGTGTTAATTAATTCACTTTAATTATTTACTTTTCCTAGTTTAGACTTAGGAAATCCATTAAAATAATTAATTGTTTGAATAACTTGAACACCAACTGAAATTTCACAAAACATTTTCTGGGTTTTGGAGATCAAGTGTGTCCTAGCCCCTCCACAAAATTACAGGGCTAGAGAACACCAGATGCTACACCAACTATACAAAATCTCAACACTCCCTCTTAGCACAGAGTGTGCTCTAGGAAAGTGTACTCTAGCAATGCAACAACACCATGCACTACAAGATCTTGAAGCTAGATTCTGTGTTGTAGATGCTTGCCCTGCTGCCCTCCATCCACTGCACTGTTGCTCTTTGTACTGTTGCCCATGCCACTACCACTGACACTACCACATTTTCACTGCAGCTACCTCTCAAACTATTGCATCATGCTGCCACTGGTAACTATTGCACTGCAACTCAATCGTTGAGAAGTAAGCAACTGAAAGAAATCTGCCCAATTGTTTGACAGATAAGTCAAGTTGCCTTCCACTACTGAAGCTCCCTGGATGCCGATTTACGTTGTCCTCCTGGAGACACTGTCATGTTGCAACATTGCACTACGTGAGCACTACTTCTTTGCGTTGTTGAAGTCCCATCAACCCCTCTGCGTTGTTGCCTCTTCGTTGTTGCTGCCTCTGCATTATGCTACTCCCTTTTCCGCTTCAATTTGGCCTTCTGCAACCATCTCCCGACTCATCCCACTACCGTCTTAAGGCTCTCGTAGCTCTTATGTGATCCAAGGGTAGGGCTAACTCAAGGATCCCACCAATGTCTGTAGATGCTCTATAGATCCATGCCACCCCACCTCCTCTCGAGGAACATAAGCACTCATGGCTGCATCATCATTAGAGCCATCATCCTTTGCTATTGCAGCCTTGGAATCAGAAGATCCTTTGTCCTTCTTCTTAGGACAACTACTAGCGAAATGTCCAAGATCACCACAGTTAAAGCACCGGACCTTGGAAAAGTCCTTCTTCTTTCCTTGTTGTTTCTTTTCCTTTGATACATAGGTTGCATCCTCCTCCTCCTTGACTTTGTCCTTTCCACTTCCTCCACTAATATTCTGTCGTTTGGTGACCCTAATGATCTCTTGGCGA
The DNA here is from genome assembly GCA_034641835.2 of Pinus albicaulis. Classification (NCBI taxonomy): domain Eukaryota; kingdom Viridiplantae; phylum Streptophyta; class Pinopsida; order Pinales; family Pinaceae; genus Pinus; species Pinus albicaulis. Next base: position 1,569,192,873 of record CM076580.1, read on the forward strand.
AGGATAGCCCACATGTCAGCCCAAGATGGTAATGCTGCCCTTCCCAGAATGCTCTGAAAAAATGTTTCCCAATCTTTCGAGACTACATTCAGAGCATTCCTCACTAAGAGTCCCTCATTTGGAGTAGCACCAATGCCAAGCAACTGAACTCAGATGGCTTGAAGCCTGAAGAGAAATAGATCTATCTCTTCTCCCTTCATCATTTGGAACAACCACATCTGGTTCTCCAGAAGCATTCTTCTTTGTACGAAGCCTCCTTGGTACATCGTGTCCAAGGCTACCCACATGTCATTTTTTGCAGTCTTCCCAACAATATGAGGTATAACATGGTCCTTGATTCCATCTATGATCAAACGCTTTGTCCACGCTTGATTTTCTTCATACTTCTTGAGAGGATCTGCATCGGTTGGTACAACAAGAACCTTCTTTGCATGATCTTTGAGACCATACTCATCTAGAACTGAAAGGATTCTAGCCTTCCAAATAACATAGTTGGACATGCTGTCCAATATATCTTGATCCCTCAGTCCATATTGAGCCATCTTGCTCAGATCTGACATAAACAATACTTCTTCTCCCTCTAGATCTGGGTTTCTTAGTGACTAGAAACCCTCTAGTAATTGCTTCTGTCGGAAACTGATTTCCCTCCTGAAAATCTTTCACCCAAACACAAATGGACATCATGATCGAAACTTAGATATGTTTGGCTCAGATCTGTTGAGTAACTGTCTTCTTCTCGCCTTTGTTGACTTAGCTAGGCACAATTCTACACATGCAGAATCTCCACCCCACCAACACTGCTGAAGATCTGAAGCACTGCTTCCGGATCTTGGCAAAATTATTTTGCAATTGGAGAAATGACTGGACTGCGTCTCACTAACTGGCCCAGCACAGCCTCAGTGCTGCTCAGAAGTGGACTGCGTAGCACCAGACTGGGACACAGTCCTTATGCTGCCCTGGGAGGGGTTTGCGTAAACCTGAAGGTCTTCTGTGGCTTCAACGTTGTCCTCTTCTAGATCTGCGTTCTCCTACTGTCAAGATGCCCTTTCCGGATCTGCTGCTTCTTCTGCCACCCAGCAGAAAAATATTTCTTCAGCTGATTGTTGGAGATTCAGCTTGATCTGCTATCCCACTGATACCATGTGAAAATTCTACTGCAGTATATTGGTTTATTTCTCCTACTTGATTTAGATTAATACAAGTTATTTTCAGAAATTAGATTCAAAAAATACCGAAATAAACACAACTACAACCTACACATGCAGATCATTTACTAAATAATACGCTCATAAAACAAAGTGACACATGGATTTTTGGTCATAAGTCACCGGAAAAGCCCAAAGCGAGAAAACCGGTGCATCAGATATGAGGGTTATTTTATTAAGTAGTTCCTGAGTACAGTAAATATGAGTTCCAGATCTAGAAAACCCGACAGAGAATAAAAGAAATCAAATTTGTAGCTAACCTGAAGTTCTAGTGCCAAATATCTAACTGATCCACACCCTCAAACGTGATTTACAAGACTCAGCCTAGATCTAGCCCTAGAAACCCTCAGCATTGCCCTTGAAGCCCCAACGTCAGCCCTGCTAGCCTCAGAATGCCACTGCGCTGCCCAGAGAGCGACTTTGTAACCCCTCGAAGGGTGACACAGGCCTTATGTTGTCCCTGGAGACCCTCTGCGTAACTTCTGTAGCTCCCTGGAACCTCTGCACTATCCTGCGTAGTTGCTGCTCTGCTTCTCTGCTCTGAGAGAAAAACCACTTTGTGGGAAAAGTACCCAAGATCATGGGTTGTGAACCCAGAGTCCTGGGCTTGAGACCCAAAGATATTGATTCTTTAGTCTAATTATTATAGTGGAGTTCCTTTAATGGAGATAAGGGTTTCTAAGACAATGATTGGAGAGTTATAAATTAAAGAGACCTATGGAGAGCTCATTCAACAACATAACATCTATCATTGTGAGAAGATCAAGCACAAAGTGAGGTACACGACTTCAAAGGAGCTGAGTTGATGTATCTTTGAGGACGTGATGGCAACTAGAAGAAGGTCGAATCTGAGGTTTTTTGCTAAGGTGACAAGCCGAAATTTGTTTGCTCAAGAGGAGGGTCGAAGCCCTATAAGGAGGCAGTAAGGCCTCAGATTGCTAAAAAAAGAGGACCAAGGCCATAACAAATTGCTTGCACTATGCTTTGCTTGTTGGTTGATTAAAGGAAGGATGCCAAAATCTCTGCTAGAGGAAATTATGGAGGAAAAATTTTGTTCATTGTGGAGGGTAGGTTGAAGCCCTTGTGCAGGGGTGAAAAACTGCAAGACTCAAGGAATCGGGTCGAAATTCCTCAGGATCCTTGCAAAATTAGGACAAGACCTATCGAAGGAGTTCATAGAAAAAGGAAGAGGGGCCAAATGACTTAGGAGGTTTGTGAAAGTAGTGTGAGTTGCCTCAGGGCCATGTAGAGGCTAACAAGGCATAAAATAGTATTGTTATTCTGAGAAAGGAAGGTTTTTGAGTATTATTCTTGAAATATATTCATCAAGGATGGTGTGAACAATAGTGTTTGGGGCTATTGGATGTAGTGGTTTGAACGAATAGATACACTGTGAGCAATTGGACATGTAGAGGAGTTAAAAGGAGCTAATTCTCTGTGTAAGTGAGGCAAAGGACAACTAGGTGTCAAGGGAAAATAAGGATTGAACGAGTTGGTTGTGAAGGGGTTACAACAATAAGTAAGTTGTGTGTTTCATTCTTATTCTTTTGGGAAGATTGAAAATAAAAAAGAGATAACTTCAAGCCCTAATGTATACTGTTGTATACTAGTCTTGTATTAGGGTGTAAAAGGGCCATGATCCCTAGTACAGGAGCCCTATGTATTTCTTGTTGATGTACTAATGAGAAGTTTTTTGGGCCACATATTTATATGCGTATTTTATTGGTTCATTACTCTTATATTTCTGCTATGCAAAGATGTTCATGGTTGAGCACTTCTAGTGTGTTTGTATGCTTGGTTAGCCATAGACTAGATCTAGGGTGTAAGGAAAATTCAATAAGATGATCTGAAGCAAGAAAGTGAAATGGTTGCATGTAGACATAACCATGCTATGTTTCAAAAAACATGGACACTGAGACATGAGATTTTGTCATGCATACCTATCAAGAAGGTCAAACATATTTGTTCATTGTCATTAAAATATTTGTTTTTATTATCACTGCAATGTTGAGTACATAGGTAGTAGATGAAGTAATAAATATAGAAAGATGTGGAAAAATGCAAATAGCTATCAATATGCTTTCAATTGTAATAGTCATCTTGCAGCTGATTGTGATGGGAAAGGTGCATAGAATAGGGTGAATGGACACAAGACAAATGGGGAGGAAGATCCCACATTTCATATCTGATTAAAAATCTTTTGGAGGTCCAAAAGTCTCTCAGTAGGGGGAATGATCTAGGAGGATCTTGAAAGCCCTAAAACATAAAAGTACTCAAAACGCAATGCAGATAGTGCCATGTTGAACGGTTCAACAAGACCTTTCCAACGCATCTTGAATCACATCAAACAAAGCCCATATGCAAAAGTTATGGCAGTTTGAAGTTTGTGCCAAACTACAAAAGGGAGTCTGCAGGGATGCCACATGGAAAGACCTACAATGATACATGGCATCCATACAGATGACATGGTAGTGACATGCAACACTTGTATGATGACATGGAAGGCTCTAAGGGCTGACATGGTAGGACAAGTGGTGCTTACATGGCTGCCATATGGCAGCACAAAGAGGTGCTACATGGCATGTACGGGTAATGACATGAAAACACCTTGGAAAGACATGTGGTAGACCGTACAATTGACATGGCACTGAGGTGGCAATGAAATGGCACTAGCACGTGGCATATGGGTGGCATGATGAGGGTGCTAATTGGGATACAAGTAGATGTCCTCTAATGGCCTCCTCCTCTTTTTACAGATTTGATGGACCCCTCTAGAAGCTCCTATTTTATTATTGTTTTAATCATTGAGCATATTTCCCTTAATTAAAATATTCTTTTTAATATGGGAAAATGGTAAATTGGCCACCATGGCTCCTCAAGCCATTGAAAATCACCTCTAACCATCACATTGTGTAGATCTTCTCGTTTCGGTTCCAACGAGCTATTACACTTAGGTGTTATGCCCGAATGCCACCTTAAGCAATAATTGATCGAGTCAGTGCTATTAAAAACCCTGTTTTTTTAAGTTGTTGGAATGCAACGGAACAAAAGGCAAATTGTGCGGATGATGGAATATACCAAGAGAATGTCATCAGACCCTATAAAAACTCCTCAAACCCCCTCCAAAAGCCCCAAGGGCCCGTCGATGACGCCAACTTGCACTTGTGGCCTGTCTGCCCCCAACTCTGAAAGTCCATCCTAGCCATCCCATAAGGAACACCAGAAAAGGTGACATCAGATAGAGGGTGATGAAGAAATAGTGGGGACCTTTGGAGTAGGGTTTAAAGTGGGAGATTTGCAAGTTGGCCATCTATGCAGAACTATAAACTTTGTTGAAACTTGACAATGTATTAACAAGAATCAAAATTCCATTGTTGATTGAATCAACAGTTATTGTGTGCTAAGTCCTATATCTACCTATTTCTCCTTAATGCTTGTACAAGTATATGGAACTAAGTCACTAAAATGTGAGATACTAGAAATCTCCATATTGGGATGTGATCCATCAGAATGATGTACATAGACACCATCAAGGCCTTTTGTTTCAAATATTGGTCCTGCATGAATCAAATTACTATAATTTTGGCTTCAGGCAGTGATATAATGAGTCCCAAATTGTACTGCACAATTTTCTTTTTGTGAATGATAATATCAAAATGTTTTTTTTTCCATAAATAGCCAAAAGAATAATCATTTACTTAAATTGTAATAAATGTAAAGCCTGAGATTACTTCCATGATGAAGATATTGATTCATATAATTTCATTATTTCGTGACATTCAATAATTTTACATGAAAGGCTGCTAGCTTTCACTTATCCTGCAGGTATCATATACTCCTTCAAATGATCTTGTTGAATACAATATGAAGAATCAACAGCAACGTGGTTTTCCAAGAAAGTTCTTCAGTTACACTCTCTATCAGACTCCACCAATAAAGAAGCACTCAAATGCAGTATTCTGAGCATTTATGATCAAAAGAAGTCTCCATACGCCTGCAAGCTTGATGAGCTTCTTACATTCTACGTTTTTTAATTTACAATTTTACATAATATTATACAATATAGAACATGGAATTTTGCACAGCCAAACCCCTACAGGTTTGTTGATTTGAGCAGAGAAGAAGCTTTGTAGTCAGCTCTGATAGCTGTCAACCAAGCGTCAACCTGAAGAAAGAGCACAAATATTGTCATCTAAGTCTCTTAACAGCAGAAACACATTTCAAACTATTTAGATAAGAATCCCAATTCTCATAATAAAGACAATAAGAAATCCGGCACTAGTATTTTGTACTCTACAGTGTACACTTCTCATCAACTAAGAGGAGAAACTTATTTCTATCTGCATCCAGAAAATTGAGACAATCCTACAGGAGGAAACACTAATGTACTTGACTAACTTCCAAATTTGAATGGATAAAGAGTATAGTAATGTTTTATCTGTTGTACGAGCACAACTAAAGCTTTGTATCATAAAAATCATGCAAGAGGCCTTCACATATATTAGTAAAATATTTTTTGCAGAATGAACAAATCCTTTACAAACACAGGAGCCATTTTTGAATCTCTTACAAGGTGCCAACTGCCCATTGTCTGTTAAATTCTCTCACAAATCCAAGACAATGACAGTGTAAGAAAGAAAGGAATGCAAACAGATTTTCTTTCTATGTGCCAAGTGTTGAGAAATGTAACTAGTTTCGGTCTTCATAATTGTTGTACTTATTTCAATATGTACCCTATGTAACAAACAACAAAAGAAAACAAAAAGGTTATTATTGTTAAAGCATGGGTTTCATGCTCTTTATTGATGGTCTTCTAGGTAAAAGCATGTTCGTCATGCTTCTAGGGTTTGTTAGGTCTTAAGATTTATTGTCATCAGTCACAGGAGTCAACATCATGTTTATAAGATCTTTCTGGGCAAAAATATATTTGTAAAAAATAATTTTTTTGAGTCTAGAAAGTCCTGGAAGCTCCAAAGTACAAGTAGGCCCTGGGAATATCAAGTCGGCCTAAAGGAGGTTATTCGACCGCTTGAGAAGGCTATATAAAGAAGCAGTTCGACCTCATTTGGACACACTCACAAGTTCAATCTGAAGTTGGGAGAAGCAGAAAAGAAAAGCGAAGGTCTAGAAGAAAGAAGGACGAAATTTCTTGTTTTTGGGCTCTATCTCTCCCACACGTGTGAAGATCTAGGATTTCTGGTGTTGTAGAAGGAGGTCGAAATTGCAGGTCCCAGTTGCAGAGGAACGAAGTATAGAATTTTGTAGCTGGAACGAAGAAAGCCCTACCTTGACATCGCTGACTTTGGGAGAGTTGTCTTGCTCTAGGTAGGTCTCAAGAGGAGGTTGGATAAGAGTCTGTAGAGAAGTTGCAAGGACAAAGTTGCAGGGTCGAAGTTGCAGGACGAATTGCAATATTAAAGCTAGCAGGTCAAAGTTGCAGTTCGAAGTTGGTTGGTGCAGAATCAGAGGACTTGTTAGAGGGCCGACTTGATACTTGGAGAAGGACTTGGTCTAGGGTTTGGGTCTTTGTATCTCATTTGAAGTAGATTCTAAGAAGAGAAGAGTTTCTAGGTTTTTCCCTTGGAGGGGTTTTGTTGCTATTATTGTTCTTAATATTGTTTGATGAAATGATCTAACTAAAAAACATAAAGAAGCATTTTTTCCAACACCAAGCATTCATCCCTACTACTGAGAACAAGAGACGTAGAAGGATGCTTTATTATTTTTAAAATGGCACTCATAGATAAGTTACTGCATGGCTTCTCACAATCATGATAATTCTTACTTTTTTCTACCTGATCTGATTGACTATTAGACTTAACTGTTTATCAACCATTAACCAGCTCACTAGTGGTTAACCCACACAAGAGATGGTTAGCCAAAAAAACAAAAGTCAACAAACTTACCTATAAACTTCTTCTTACGTTACTTAACTACAACCCTTGCATTACAGTTGTATTTAGATAAGACAGACAACTACAATATGTCATTCACACAAAATTAAATGGTTGACATTCAGTTTGCAACTTGTCAAATAAAAGACCCTTATTTTATTTTGCAAGAGAGAGGAGTCAGGACACATCAATAATTTATTTAGCATTTTTCCTAATGTTTTAAGACGTAACAAGTAAATTCTGTGCAAGGTAGCATGTCCTTTCACATAATGCCCTGTGTTTATTGTACGACAGAAAATACACAAGATGAAGGAAAACTTTATTGTTTCTGTTTCCTGCATCTCATTCTTTGTAGGGAAATGGCTCTTTGATGATAAGTTTTAGATTTTAATGGAGACTGACTTTATTGGGTTTCCAATAAAAAAAATCACAAAATTTCGTTTTTGCAGAATATGAGGCAACTTACTATAATAGTGTGTAAGTGCATCCTTAACTTGTTCTACCCTGTAAAGTTTATAGCCTCCATGTAGTTTATGCCATATAAGGTAGAACAAGTTAAGGATGAAAAACATTTTTAACTGACATCAATGAGTTGGATAGGCTATTCTATTAGCATGCACTTAAACAATATTGCTTTTCAAATATTATAATAACCAATAACTTCTTTAAATTTAAGGAAAGAGTAACCAGATAAGTTCACACTGCTGAAACACAGAATACATGATATGGCAAAAAACATATCATCTATAATGCTATGGAGACAACTATCAACTTCAAATACAACACACTAGGAGTCCAGGAGATTTCTCTAGATAATTTCCAGAATACAGAAAGATGGCACTTTTATTAGGCTCATCAGAAATCCAAGGCACTTGTGGCAAAGTAGAAACTGTTCATACTCTGAGTGCTGATGTCCAGTGGGGACTATAGTCACTCTGGGTATGTGGCAGGATATGGAGGCGGCAGCACAGGATCAACATGGTCGAAAAGTGATTTGGAAGCTCATCCAAAATGGTTTCTTGGAGACTACAGTTCTGAAGAGAGACTCCAATGAGAGTTCATCTGCACTTCATTATGATCAGGATACTATTCAATTTGCTCACCATCTAGAGTCAGTCATCTGGTAAATTGTCACACTAGTGGGATAAAAGAAGTTGTCATTAAGGTAGGGTAATAGTAATGTCCCTTCCTAGCACCCAAGTCAAGCTTAAGTGTGGATGTTAGTGTTAAATAGATATATTCTTGACTCAGTGGTCAAGGCATTAATGGATTATCATTAATGTTATTAATAAAATTAATATGTTATTAATTGTAACCCAGAAAGGTCACCTCTTACCCCACTCCACTATATAAAGTCTCATATCACATTTTTAATATATCGAACATTCACAATAAATTGAATTAAAATTTATTTATATCTATATATATGCATGTTGTGTGGACTCATTATTTTGATCCCAATGTCTACTATCTATTTCTAACACATTCTAGGTTGGTAACAAGGTATATTTAAGGACAAATCTAATTTTTTATCCACGAGAAGATGCACTAGGTGGTCATTGTGAAATTGTATGTCATTCACTTTAGACAAAAGGTAGATGATATGTGTTGCTGCAAAATCTAGCAGGCCTTGGAGAGGGGTACCCTACAAAGCTATCACTAGACCAAGTGAAAACAACGGGGTAATGGCCCATTGTCACCACAGCCAAAACCCCCTACTCTTTATGGACTTTCACAAATGGGAGGAGTCCCAGTATGAGGTCACCTATAAGAGATACTCTAGGTATAAAGGTATTGTTAATTTTTAGGGCTAGATTGTTCTTTGCTTAAGATAATTGCATTTACAAGCTAATTCATCATTTACATATTACATTCACCTCATAACATCTTAACATCATTAGAAATTATGTAGAAAGAACAATAACATTAACAATGCATGCACAATAGAGACACCGGGATTTAGGTCAGAGACCAAGGCAAAACCCCACAAAGGGGAAACCCAACCAGATTTTTTATCTATTAGAAATTTATCAATTGTTCAGCTGAGATACAGAGTACATCCATAATGAAACACAAGAGTTTCAACATCAAATACATAAGGCATCCTAGGGCCAACCCTGGCAACAGACATTGTTACAAGTGACATCAGACTCTGGTAGGTATATCTAACATCATCAACATAAGAGCACAATGTAAATCCCTGTCATCAATAGTATGTTGAGATTTTGGGTAGCATCAGATGTGCTCTAGCTCCGAAACTTTGTGGAGGGGCTAGAACACATGAGATCTCCAAGACCCAGAAATCATTTGGAGAAATTCCACCCAATGTGAAATTTATTCAATAAATAAATTATTTTAATGGAGACCCTAAGTCTAACTTAGGAAGATTAAATAATTAAAGGGAATTAATTTAAACATGTGGGTGAGAATGCTCTAAGTAACATGGATCAAGTCTTTTCTAATCTTAGTCGTTGATTAGAGATTAGATCACGTCATGCCAATGTAGCCCTCTTGAGGATTAGGACCCCATCTAGGGAGACAAAAGCCAAAATGAACACCACCTGCAATCTTGTATAAGATCCAATGCGTCCCCTAGCCTTCCAAGACAACAAGTCATTAGAGTAATTGAATAAAAAAGCTTACAAAATCATGGGCAACAAGTGGACACTTCATAATGGCCTACCCTTCCATAGTGGGATTTGGGGTGCGCTAATGTCTCCATGCTCTAAAGGGGGGTAGCCAAGTACCTTATTAGGTGGTTTCACACTTTAGAGGGGATATTATGTCCAAGGTCCATCCCTCAAATCATGGTGGCATATGATCAAGATGTGAATTGGAGTAGGAAACGATAGGGGCAATCCTGGGCCACATATTGGAGCATAGGGGTAGCTAAGAATAAGGGGAGCCCACACCTGGGTACCTAATGTGTAGATTGGAGAAATTGTGGTACATGAGGCACCCCGACCTTGATTTTTCCACCCCTCACTATATGCCTTTTGTCTTTTATGATTTTTCTTCAATAAATTGCTCAGGGCTCAAATGACAAGAGCATGATGTGTCGGATATAGAAATAAACACCCTGGATTTGGTAGGGCGATTCATTGCCCTCAAGGAGTTGGGACAATCATGGGTTCCTAAATGATAAAGGAGGCTCATCTAGGGCCTATGGAACCAGGGTAATGGCCATGGGAATGGGTTAGTGCACATGTATTGGCTTTTGCCCACATGCTATATATTTTTGTCCCGACCATCTTTTGCATTTTATGGTACATTTTCCTATTGAATGTGGCCATTTTGCTTTTTCTTTTCTTTTTTATTTGCTTCAACCTTCAAGGCATCATTCCAGGTCTGACCTAAGGTGGGGGCATGGGAGAGGGGAGGCCAACCCTATGTGGACCTAGGTGGGAGATGTGATGAATAGGGTTATTGTGAGCGGAAATAAGGGTAATGTAGGTGGATATGGGAGCGGGACCACGGAACCAAAGTCTGGGTTTCCCAAGGTAGGGCCACCCGAAAACCAAATAGTCAGTAAAGGAGATCCCACTGGACTAAAGTACAAGGGTAACACCCAAAAGAGGTCAAGGGGACATGAGCACAAACTAAGTCCACTCTTTTCGCTGAATCCCCCTATGAATCCAAGTTCAAAAGTGTTCATGGTAAGTAAACTCAATACTCAATTACCAAATGACAAGACGTACCTTTAGGTACGGGAGGGCCACCTTCAAACATACGATCAATACAGATGAGTGAGGGACCACATGCTGGCTCAGGTGGCGGAGAAATGACATGATGAGCTAGATTAGGGCTTCAAGGGGTTGTTGGATGTCGGCTAAGGTCCATCTTGGAGAAAATCTTTTCCTAGGGATATCACCCACGAAGTGATGGGCAATAGGGAGCATAGTTCAACAAGAGTTGTGGTTTGCTCGAGGAGCTCAAGGGCTGGATCATCGTTGGGACCCAGGTGGGACTCCCCACCACTCCATTTATTGGGTCAATCATGGTATTAGCAAGATGTTGGATCCAGTAATTGGACTCACGCCCTTTTTCATATTCCCGCCAGAGTTCTGGACAGCACCAGTGATTCAGTGACAGGTTGTAATGTCCCCAATTAAATTAATTTTGCAATTTTGATTAATAATAGCCCAAGGCAATTTTGGTGAAGGGAACATAGGAGAAATGAAATTATTTGTGTGTTAGTGGTGAATGGGTACCACCCACACATGAAATACGCATACCCTTAATAGTTGGTTTGAAAAGCGTGAGTGTGAATAGAGTATGTAGGGAAAATACGGGAAAAAGGCTCAACGAAGATTATAAAAGGAAGAAAACTCACTTCATTTGGCATTATTAGATTATCGATTTTGATCTTGTTTATTTTTGTAGCATCGGAAAGTGCCCTAAGCCCTAAATTTGGTGGAGAGCCTTAGACACGGGTATTCCAAAGAACCCAGAAACTGTTGTGAAAAATCCACTCAGATCATGTCTTATTAAAAGAATTAATTATTTTAATGGAGACCCTAAGTTTAACTTAGGGAAATTAAATAATTAAAAGGCATTAATAAAACAAAGTGTGAATGATCTAGAAAAAAGAAAACATCAAGTCTAATACAATCTTAGCCGTTGATTAGAGAATCGAGATCTAATCTCGGTCGTTGATTTCTCAACGAGAAGACTATAAAGGAAGGTTTGAGGGTCATTTGGAAAGAGACACACTGAGTGAATATTGAGATCGGATTCTACTGACAGAGTAGTGCTCAGACGAAGATCGGATCTAAGTGATTCAGTGCAGTGAAGGGCAAAGATAGCATCCGGAGAGAGAGATTTTCTTAGCTGGAGAATCATCAGCGGAGAGAGGCATAGAGACATCCAACATAAGCAATGTAGAGCCAGTCAAGGTGACGCAGAGGCTGCGCAGAGCCACGTAGGGCTACGCAGTGGCTCAGAGGGTTTCTGAGATTTCACAGTCGGAACTGATCCAGAAGTCGGAAGCCAAGGTGTGACTCGCCCTGCGATCTCATCTCTTGGATCACATGCGAGTTACGGCAGCCTTAAGACAGTAGCGAGACAAGTGGAGCAGTGGGTGCATAGGTCACAGATGAAGCAAAGGCAGAGGCAGATCTAAAGACTAGGAGGAGCAGCACAGAGCAAAGCAGCAACAACGTAGAAGCAGCAGTAGCGCAGAGGCTGATGTGACTTCAACAGCACAGTGCAGAGCTGCAGCGACACAGAAGGCTTCAAAGGGACAGCGCAGTGCAGCAACAGCGTGAGAGATTTCAGCACAAGGGGCTGATGTGACTTCAGTAGTGCATAGGGAGTCTGCTTACGCAGTGCAGAGTTGTAGTTGTGCATCATCCTTCAGATGCCAACACAGATATGTAGCCTATGGAGCTTCAATGATGAGGATGCAACCCATCTAACTTGTTAATCAAAGATTTGGCAGGAGATTCAGTTGTTTCTCTCAACAACTAAAGTTGCAGTGCAGCAGATCAGCAGTGGCAACGCTATGAGCAGCACAAATGCAGCATATTGAGAGGGAGCTGCAGTACAGTGGTTGCAGTGGAAGTGGCAGAGTCATGGGCAGCAGTACAGAATGGCAACAACAGTGCAAATTTGAGTGGCAGAAAGCCAAGCTTCAGCAGCACAGAACCAGTACTCAAAGTCATGTAATGCATAGTGTGATGTATTGCTAGAGCACACCCTTGATGATAAGAGGGAGTGTTGAGATTTTGTGTATTTGGGGTAGCATCAATTGTGCTCTAGCACCCAAATTTTGTGGAGGGACTAGAGTACACTTGATCTACAATACCTGGAAATTAATTTGAGAAATTTCATTTGGTTTAGGAGATATTAAATTAATTAATTATTTTAATGTATTTCCTAAGTTAAAACTTAGGGAACTTAAATAATTAAAGTGAATTTAATTAAACATGTGATGAAATTGTCTTAAGTAACACAGATCAAGCTTTCTTTTAATCTTAGCCATTGATTCAAGATCTGATCATGGTTGTTGGTTTTCCAACGAGAAAAGTATAAAGGAAAGGCTTGGGGTCATTTGTAAAGACACACAGAGGCAGAGCACTGAAGCTAAGCTGAGATTCTAGGGCGGGTTTGCTAAGAATACTCAGAAGTTTTTCAGCTGCAAATAGGGGAATTTAGGCCAAGGGGATGATCTGATCCCAGGGTCTAGAATACACAAGAGGCAGAGATCAGCTCAGAGGATAGCGCAGAGAAGAAGGGAAACTGCAGCAGCAAGGACAGCGTGATTTTTCAGCAGGAAACCCTAAAGGGTTATGTAGAGACCCTAAGGGGCAGCATAGCGCCTGCATCACCCAGTCTGGGGTAACGCAGACCTTTTCGAAGCAGCACTGAGGGTCAAAGGGGCTTCAGAGGCTAACACAGAGGCTTTCAGGGGCAGCGCTGGTGTTTCTAGGCTCTAATTTTGGCTAAGTTCTGTAAATCCCATTTGAGAGTGTGGATCAGTCATTATTTTGGCCCTAGATCAACCAGTGAGTTGTACATCTAATATTTCTCTGTCGGGTTTTCCAGATTTCGAACCCAGGCTTGTTGTATTCAGAAAAATCTTAATAATAAAACCCTCTAGCAGCTAGAAACCGGTTTTCCCGCATTGGGTTTTTCCGAGGACTATTTGTACAGAAATAACAATGTCACTTTGTCTATTTGTGCATGAACTTGTTCTAGATCTGGATTGGTGGAGATCTGTTATATGTTTTACTTTGAATTTAACTTGAATTTATTCAGTTAATAACTTGTCTAAGTAGGAGGAGCATAACCAAATTAACAGTAACTAATTTCTGCATAATGTGTAAAGATTCAGAAATCTCCACACGGATGATGGGTCAGAAGATGACGTAGCCATGAGCGCTCATGAACCACAAAAGTGGGGCGACATGGATCTGTAGAGCAACTACAGAGTGTGAAAAATCCTAGATCTGAATTCCTACTGCAACAAATCTAAATTACTTCTCCTAATATTTTTCATAATTATTTCATTACAGTGAAATATCAAAGTAATTTCTGAAGCAATCTACACATAATGTTGCGGAATAAATCTAAGTGTTGCAACAATATGAACAAAATACAATTAAAAACATCCACATTTGACACAGTTATTTTTGGACTAAGTCCCTGGAAAAGCCCAACTCGGGAAAACCGGTGCAGCAGATTTGAGGGTTTGTATTAGTAAGCAATAGAATCTTGAGTACAACTAGGGTGCCAACATCCGGCAAACCCTTCAGAGAAATCTAGACAACTAATGAAAATGTGAGATATACCTCACTCTACAATTCCTCGGCTGATCTAAGCAGCGTTGGTGAAGCCCTTCTCTGCCTCTGCGTGATTTCCTACGCTAAAACTGTAGAAATTTCTGAATCTTAATTCTTATGCAAAAATTATTTCTGTTAATCCGGTTAAGCTTCTCCTACTTATACATGTTATCAACTAAATAAATTCAAGTTAACATCAAAGCAAAACACACAACAGATCTCTACCAATTCAGATCTAGAATAAGCACATGCACACATAGACAAAGTGACACAGTTATTTCTGGACAAACTGTCCCCGGAAAAATCCAAGGTGGGAAAACTGGTCTCTAGTTGTTGGAGGGCTCTATTATTAAGAATATTTCTGAATACACAACTTTGGGTTCCATATATGGAAAACCCTACAGAGAAAAATCTAGATCTGTAACACCTGGCTAATCTAAGACCAACAATACTGACTGATCCACACCCTCAAACGGGATTTACAGAACTCAACCAGATCTAAGCCTAGAAACCCTAGATCTACCCTTGAAAGACACCGTGTCAACCTTTGAAGGCCTCCAAATGCTCAGCGCTGTCACTGGAAGGGACTGTGTTACCCTAGACTGGATGACGCAGTCACTACGCTACCCCTAAGGGTCTCTGTGTAACCCCTGAAGGGTTTCCTGAAAATCACGTTGTCCTTGATGCTGCTGCTGCTGCCGTCTATTGTTGCTGCTGCTGCTGCCGCCTGCTATTACCGTCTGCTGTTGCTGCTGCTGCTGCCTTCCTCTGCGTTGTCTTTCCTGATCTCTTCTCTACTTATTGTGTATTCTAGACCCTGGAATCAGATCATCCCCTTGGTCTAAATTCCCCTCTTTGCAACTGAAACACTTGAGAATTCTTAGCAACCCCGCCCTAGAATCTCAGCTTAGCTTCAGTGCTCTGCCTCTGTGTGGGTTACAAATGACCCCAAGCCTTTCCTTTATACTTTTCTTTTGTTTAATCAATTCGCCAAGATTAATGTGGTAATCAATGGCTAAGATTAAAAGAAAGCTTGATCCGTGTGACTTAAGACAATTTCATCACATGTTTAATTAAATTCACTTTAATTATTTTATTTTCCTAAGTTTTAACTTAGGAAATACATTAAAATAATTAATTAATTTAATATCTACTAAAACTGCATGAAATTTCCCAAATCCACTGTCCAAAGAGATCAAAGAACTCAGTCCTTCCTAAAAATTTTGGACCTAGAGCACAACCGATGCTACCCCAAATACACAAAATCTCAACACTCCCTCTTAGCATCAAGGGTGTGCTCTAGCAATACATCACACTTATGCATTACATGATTTTGGGCACTGGTTCTGTGCTGCTGAAGCTTGGCCTCCTGCCACTCAACTCTGCACTGCTGCTACCATTCTGTACTGCTGCCCATGACTCTACCACTGCCACTGCAACTACTGTACTACAGCTCCCTCTCAAAATGCTGCATTTGTGTTGCTCATAGCACTGCCACGGCCCACTACTGATTTGTTGCACTACAACTTCGGTTGTTGAGAGAAACAACTGAATCTCCTGCCTAATCTTTGACAAACAAGTCAAATGGGTTGCATCCTCATCACTGAAGCTCCATAGGCTACAGATCTGTTCTGTCATCTAAAGAACGATGCACAGCTACAGCTCTACTAGCATAATCAGACTCCCTTTGCACTACTGAAGTCACATCAGCTCCTTGTGTTGAAATCTATCACGCTGCTGCTGCACTGTGATGTCCCTCTAAAGCTCTCTGTGTTGCTGCAGCTCTGCACTGCGTAAGCAACACTGCTCTGCGCTGCTGAAGTCATTTTAGCCTCTGCGCTGCTATTGCTTCTACGATGTTGCTGCTTTTCTTTGCGCTGCTCCTTCCAGTCTCTAGATCTGCCTCTGCCTTTGCCTCATCTGTGATCTATGCACCCACTGCTCCACTTGTCCCGCTAATGTCTTAAGGCTGTCATAGCTCGCTTGTGATCCAAGTGATGAGTTGCTCAAGGAACCCGCCTTTCTTCCATGTAGCTCCTCTACATGTCCATGTCACCCCACCTCCGTGGTTCATGAGCACTCATGGCTACATCATCTCCGACCCATCATCTGCCATTGCTGCTTTGGAAGAAGATGCTTCCTTGTCCTTCTTCTTTTCTGGACAATGGCTGGCAAAATGTCCCATTTCTCCACACTAGAAGCACTTGATCTTTGAAATATCCTTCTTCTTCAGCTGCTTCATTGATGCCAAGGCTACATCTTCCTCCTCTTCCTTCTTTACCTTGCTCAATGCAGGGCTGTGTTGCTTCTTGGTGAACCTTCGTAGTTCTTCTTGCCGCAGGATCGACCACAAGCTGTCCCAATCTGGGAGGTCCGCTCTACCCAAGATACTTTGGACAAAGGTTTCCCACTAATCTGTGACTGCATTGAGGGCAGTCCTGACTATCACTGCATCATCTACAGTTACACCCGTTGCAGTCAGCTAATCCCTGATTGACAGCAATCTAAAGAGGAAATGCTCGATGTCTTCTCCCTTGGTCATCATCAATGACCTCATTTGGGCCTCCAACAACATCTTTCTTTGGATTGATTTTCCCTCATATAGGGAATTCAAGGCCTTCCACATCTCATTAGCTGTCTTCTTCTCAGCTATGTGTGGTACAATATGGTCCTTGACACTGTACATTATCAGCTACTTGGCATGCCCAGCATCTTCTCTATGCTTCCGTAGGAGATCCGCATGTGTCGGTGTGGCTAGCGTCTGCTCTGCATGGTCTCTTCGACCATATGCCTCAAGGACAATCAGGATCCTAGCTTTCCATACAAAAAAGTTTGAGAGGCCCTCTAGCCTATCCTGATCACGCAGTCCATGAGGAGCCATCTGCTCAGAGTGTGTCGGAGCTCCTCTTCTCTATGCTAGAGATCTTGGATCTAGGGTCCTTTTCGAACTGGGAACCCTCTGCTCCCTCTGACACTTGATTTCCCTCCTTGGAAATCTACCGAATCAATTATGATTCAGCTTCTTCTTTGATCCTCTGACCAAACTGCAAGTTTCCTTTGGAAAAGAAACTCTATGAGAAGCTGATCTCTTCCCAAACTTTGTCACTTGTGCTAAGGTTAAAAATCTGAAAACTTCAGAAGTTTAACCCCACCAGCTCTTCTGAATTTCTGCAACTTTTCTGCAGACTTTTTCTGAATCTGACAGATTCAGATTTGAATCACACTGACTAGCTTCAGGCACAACCAACGTTGTTTCTGAGCTGCCTTTGCGCAATAATTGCGTGGGCTTGCAAGGACACAGCGCTGGACAGCGTCACCCTTTCCTCTGCGTGAATCTAGTCCTGAAAACTGTGCTGTCCCTTCAGATCTGTTTTTCTGCTGCCTTTCCAACTGCTTTCCGCAACTAGATCCTTCAGATGCTTCAGCTGGTGACCCTTCTAGATCTTCAATTGCTCCGATACCATGTAGAAATTTCTGAATCTTAATTCTTATGCATAAATTATTTTTGTTACTCCGATTAAGCTTCTCCTACTTATACAAGTTATCAATTGAATAAATTCAAGTTAACATCAAAGCAAAACACATAACAAATCTCTACCAATTCAGATCTAGAATAAGCACATGCACACATAGACAAACTGACAGTTATTTCTGGACAAACTGTCCCCGGAAAAACCCAAGGTGGGAAAACTGGTCTCTGGCTGTTGGAGGACTCTATTATTAAGAATATTTCTGAATACACAACTTAGGGTTCTAGATCTGGAAAACCCTACAGAAAAAACTATAGATTTGCAGCACGTGGCTGATCTAAGACCAACAATACTGACTGATCCACACCCTCAAACGAGATTTACAGAACTCAGCCAGATCTACGACTAGAAACCCTAGATCTGCCCCTGAAAGACACCGCGTCAGCCTCTGAAGGCCTCCAAATGCTCAGCGTTGTCACTGGAAGGGACTGTGTTACCCCAGACTGGATGACGCGGTCACTACGCTGCCCCTAAGGGTCTCTGTGTAATCCCTGAAGGGTTTCCTGAAAATCATGTTGTCCTTGTTGTTGTTGCTACTGCTGTTACTGTCTGTTGTTGCTGCTGTTGCCGTCTGCTGCTGCTGCCTTCCTCTACGTTGTCTTTCTTGATATCTTCTCTGCTTCTTGTGTATTCTAGACCCCAGGATCAGATCATCCCCTTGGTCTAAATTCCCCTCTCTGCAACTGAAACACTTGAGAATTCTTAGCAACCTCGCCCTAGAATCTCAGCTAAGCTTCAGTGCTCTGCCTCTGTGTGTGTTACAAATGACCCCAAGCCTTTCCTTTATACCTTTCTCGTTGACAAATCAGCGGCCAAGATTAAATATTTAATCAATGGCTAAGATTAAAAGAAAGCTTGATCCGTGTGACTTAAGACAATTTCATCACATGTTTAATTAAATTCACTTCAATTATTTTATTTTTCTAAGTTTTAACTTAGGAAATACATTAAAATAATTAATTAATTTAATATCTCCTAAACCAGATGAAATTTCCCAAATCCATTTCTGGGTCTTGTAGATCAGGTGAACTCTAGTCCTTCCTCAAAACTTGGGACCTAGAGCACAAATGATGCTACCCCAAATACACAAAATCTCAACAGGAACTGCGTAAGCCTACGTGGGCAAGCTTGAGGAACTGCGTCACCTTTCTTTGCAGTTGATCAAGCTGATCTGAGACTGAGTTTTGGCCCTCCTAGCTCAGAAACCCTAACCTCTACCTACCTTCGGACTAACTCCAAGAGACATTGCATTGCTTCTGCATGATTTCCTACAGAAACTGTAACGACCCAACTCAAATTATGGAACATAGAAATATTAGCATGCACATGAGACCTGCATATGATAGCTACATATGCAGGTATCACGTGTACGGCACTAGTACATGCACTAAGCAATTATGAAAAGAAACTCGGTGTAGAGTAAGGAGTGAATTATTGAAGTATTGAGTAACTCCCTAACTCACCATAATATAATGAAAACTAATACTTTGTTCAAAGAAAATTAAAAGCATTGACTTATGCAAATAAATGATGATATTTTAATAAATCCAAGATATTTAATAAATGATAATATTTTAATAAATCTAAGATATTTATTAAATAATAATGATTTACTAAAACCAAGATATTTATTAAATAATATTATTTTAATAAAACCAAGATATTTATTAAATAATAATATTTTAATAAATCTAAGATATTTATTAAATAATAATATTTTAATAAAACCAAGATATTGATTAAATAATATTATTTTAATAAAACCAAGATATTTATTAAATAATAATATTTTAATAAATCTGAAATATCTATTAAAATATAATATTTTAAGATATTTTTCGAAGATATTTATTAAAAGATCATATTCTAATAAATATCAAGAATGGAGTTTGTGTATAAAAGGGAGAAGAGGGTTAAACTTGAGGGGCATGGATAGTGAATGGGAAAACTGACCCGGATGTTGTCAAAGGAGTTCTAACTGCGTGGTTCATGAACAGTGAATTCAAGAGTTCTAACAGAGTTATGGAATGCTCTCGATTGTTATTGGAGTTTTGGGCACGGGGGCCAGAAGACTTGTCTTCTGGATCTGGGGATCAGAGAGGTTGACCTCAGATAGGCTGGGAGGAAAATGGCGGTTTGGTAACGGAAGCCGGAGTTATGGCGGATCAAGGACATCTTCAAACACGGTTCCAGGTAAGTATTAATTAGTCAATTGATATATATTCTGCTTCAAAATCCCACTCTGAATTCTGTAGTATGGATTTTGTGAATGATTGTAAATTTTGAAAATTAAGGCCTTTACACTTATGTATTTTGTATATGATGGTTAATTAGAAAGTTACGGTCTTTACAAAAACTGCGTCACCCCTTCAGAAAACTGTGTTGTCTCTCTCTGCTTCACTATTGTCTCTCTCTAAAATGTACTCTTCGTCCTCCTGACCAGTTACTGCTTCTGACCCTCTCTGGATCTGATCACTGAATCAAAATCACTTAGCAAACCTTGCCCTAGTGATTCAATTTTGATCAAAAGCTGTGTCTCCTCACATAAACTCGAAAATGCCAAATGCTCAATGTGCTCAATATGTTTTCCACAGGCCCCTCACACTCCTTATATTCTTCTGCTGACTCTTCAACAACCAAGATTAAAACATAATCAAGGGCTAATATTAACTTGGAGGTGATCCATGACTTTATCTAGAAGATTCACACCTAGTCTAATTAATACCCTTTAATTAATCAGTTTCCCTAAGTTTAGACTTACGAAAACATTAAAAAATGATTAATTATTTTAATTAAACCATCTCTAAGTGTAATTTTCCAAAACCATTTCTGGGTTTTATAGAATACCTGTGTCCTAGCCTATATACAAAGTTACAAGGCTAGAGCACATCTGATGCTACCATAAATCAACACAGAGTGGGGGCGGGATCCTTGAGTAGCTCATCTCTTGGATCACATCCGAGTTACGGGAGCCTTAAGACAGTAGTAGGACAAGTGGAGTAGTTGGTCTAGAGAATCACGGATGAAGCAAAAGCGGAGCTGAAGGCTGAAGGGAGCAGTGCAGTGTAGATGTAGCAGCAGCATAGGGGCTGATATGACTTCAACAGCACAGAGCGGAGCTGCTTACGTAGAGCAAAGCTGCAGTAGTGTAGAGACTTTAGGAGGAGAGCGCAGTGCAGCGGCAACGTAGGAGATTTCGGTGCAGGGGTTGATGTGACTTCAGTAGCACAGAGGGAATTTGCTTACGCAATGCAAAGTTGTAGTTGTGCATCGTCCTCCAGATGACAGCACAGATCAGCAATCGATGGAGCTTCAGTGATGAGGATGCAGCCCAACTTACTTGTCTGTCAAATATTGGGCAGGACCTTCAGTTGTTTCTCTCAAAAACTAAAGTTGCAGTGTAGCAAATGGTAGCACGGTGCAATAGATTGAGATGGAGCTGCAGTGCAGATGTGGCAGTGACGGTGGCAACATCATGGGCAACAGTACGAGAGGCAACAACAGTACAGTGATGAAGGGCAGCAGGTCCAGCATCAGTGCAGAGACCCACACCAGAGATCAGTGCAGGGCTTCAGGGTGAAGCAGAGTTGTACTAGAGAAAATTCCTCGCTAAGAAGGAGTGTTGAGAATTTTGAGTGTTGGGGTAGCATCGGATTTGCTCTAGCTCCCAAATTTTGTGGAGGGACTAAAGTACATGAGATCTCCAACACCCAGAAAGGGATTTGGGAAATTCCATCTGGTTTGGGAGATAATTAATTAATTAATATTTTTAATTAAGGACCCTAAGTCTAACTTAGGAAAATTAAAATATTAAAGGTAATTAATTAAAACATGTGATGGAAATGACTCAAGTCACACGGATCAAGCTTTCTTTTAATCTTAGCCATCGAATCAAGATTAGATCATGGTCATTGGTTTCCCAACGAGAAAAGTATAAAGGAAAGGCTTGGGGTCAGTTGGAGAACACACGGAAGCTGAAATTCTAGGGCGGGTTTGCTAAGAACTTTCAGAAGTGTTTCAGCTGCGGAAAGGGGTAGTATTGGCTAAGGGGATGATCTGATCCCAATGCCAAGAATCAGCAAGAGGCAGAGAGACAGCAACCAGGACAGTGCAGAGAAGCAGAGGCAACAGCAGTAGTTACATAGTAGCTGTGTAGCGTAGAGACCAGCTTTAGCTACGCAGGCCCAAAAAGGGCAGCGCTGGGCAGCAGGGGACCCTCCCAGGTTACGCAGAGACCCTTCTAGGGCAGCATAGGGTCTGCGTCACCCATTATGGGGTTACACAACCCTCTCAAGGCCAACGCAGAGGCACGCAAAGGCTAACAGGGCTGACGCAGGGGCTTCAGGGGCAGCGCTGGGGTTTCTAGGGTCAAAAATTAGCTGAGTCTTGTAAATCTTGTTTGAGGGTGTGGATCAATGAAGTTTTTGGTCTCAGAACAACAGGTTAGCTGCAGATCTATTTTTTCTCTGTTGGGTTAACCAGTAGGATGCCCAAATTTGTTGTATTCAGAAACTACTTAATAATATAAACCCTCCAGTAGCGAGAAGACCGGTTTTCCCGCATTGGGTTTTTCCAGGGACAGTTCTCCAGAAAATCTTGTGTGTCACTTTGTCTGTGTGCATGTATTTCTGTTTTAGATCTGAATCGGTGAAATTCTGTTATGTGTTTACTTCGATGTTAATCTGAATATTTCAGAATTAATAACTTGTTTAAGTAGGAGAAGTATAACCAGATCTAATAGTAGAATTTCTACATATAGTACTATTCAGAAATTTTCACGGTTACTTCAATAATTCAAATCTGAGTTAATTCTATAAATGTAATTTACATAATAGGAGAAGTAACTCAAATAGTTACAGCAGGATTCCTTAGATTGTCAGATCTAGGAATTTTCACATGGTATCAGAGCCAAGTTGATGTGAAACAGGAAGAGAAGATTTGACTCTAAAGAGAAGGCCAAATTGCTGTAGTAGCAGCAGATCGAATCCCCAAGGAGATCGCAGATTTCTAGCCAGAAGGGCTGAAGTTTCGAGGTTGTCTCTCTCTGAGTGAATCGACAGAGAGACAAGACTTCCGATTCGATATTTTGCCGAGGCAGAGGGAGCAGCGCAAAGTCTTTGAAGAGCCAAAGGGACGCAATTTTTCTGCAGGTAGTAGTCGAGCAGAGAAGTGTCAGAAGAAAAGAAAAAAAATGCAGTGGGGAATTCTTCCTCAGTGAGTTCGTAGCCGAGGAATTCAACATTTTTCCAAGATCTGAGCAGCAAATCTACGAGCTCTAGGAGGAGTGTGTAGGCCTGCCTAGGCTGTGGAGAGGGGGAGAAAGAGGAAGCAGTTCGACAGTGTTCGACCGAGATAGCAGCTCATGGTCTTAGAGATCAGTTTCAGTTGGAGGGTTCCCCCAAATATGTAATCTGGAAGGAAAGGATTCAATTCCTTCTAGATGAATACAATCTCAAGACGTTTGTGGCGCATGTGGTTGATGTACCTTCAGATCTAGATCAACTTAGGAAGTATCGGTCCGATATGGCAATGGCCAAATGGCCAAGAGGATGATCCTTGATGGTGTGAAGGATCACATAGTATCTCATGTAGCAGGCAAGAACACCGCCAGGGAGATGTGGAAGTCCTTGTCCTTACTGTACGAAGGAAAATTCGAGCAGTGGAAAATGTAATTGGAGCAGAAGCTCCGGTTGGTCCCGATGCAGAAGGGGGAGCGCATTGCTCCATTCCTTACGAGGCTTTAGGAGATTCGAGATCACTTGGCGATTGTGGGATCCACCCCATCTTCGACAACTATGGTGAGGCTAGCCCTAAACGCAGTCACGGAGGAGTGGCAAGTTTTTGTCCAAAGTATTTTGCATAGGCCTACGCTACCTAGTTGGAAGCAAATGTGCTTAGCACTTCAGGAGGAAGAGTTGAGGAGAGATCTAGTCAAGTGCAAGCTTGATGGCAGCAGTTGGAGCAGATCTAAGAGTCTGGAGGAGGAGGAGAAAGCAACCCTCACATCGAAGGGGCAGCAAGGGCAACAGGGACAGAAGAGAGATGTCTCGAAGGTGAAATGCTTCAGATGTGGTGAGATGGGCCACTTTGAATCACAGTAAATTTTGAAGAAAAAGGACAAGGATGAGAAGCATGACCCGAAGGTTGCGGCCGCGAAGATCGAACAGGATGAGTTCGCTATGAGTGTCCATGCTTCTCGAGGAGAGAAGTGGGTGACATTGAACTGTAGTTCACCTTGAACTTCAGTTGGGTAGGCTCCTTGAGGAGCCCACCTCATGGTTCAATACCTTGCTACGGGAGCCCATATTTGCAGTAGCGGGATGGAGGGGTTTTCAGTTGGATCCGAGGAGTGATGGAGGTGACAGTGCAGTAGGTAGCAGCGCCAGATTCTGAGCAGCGTAAAGCAGATTAACAACAGCGTAGCAATAACAGTGCAGTGCATAGGAGTGCAGCACAATACATGTGAAAATTTCAAATCTGAAATTCTACTGCAGCAAATGAATTATTTTTCCTACTTATTTTCCACAATAAGTTATTTACAAAAACCCTACAGTAAACATCAAAATAAATTCTACTGTAGTTATCACATAATTTCATAGAAAAAAGAACAGTGAAATATAAGCACAAGAATAAATCACATCAACACAACTAATTTTGGACAATTGTCCCCGGAAAAACCCAATGCGGGATAACTAGTGCAGCAGATGAGGTTTTATTTATTATTCATCAACAATCTCTTTACAAGGAATGACTGGCAGAATAATGGAGAAACTTTCATGAAAACCCCTGAGATAATTTTCTCCCAACCTCTGGAGAAATTCTGACACCCAAGAGACTCTCTAGCCTCCACTGCATCACCTCTACGTGATCCTCTGCACAAGGACTGCGTGAGGACTGCGGCCTCAGTTGTGCTGCCTCTCTACGTTGTCCCTCTGCGATGTCCCTCTGCTGCTCTGCATCCCTCCTCCTCGGCCTCTGACAGATACTGATACCTATGGAAATTTCTGAATATTTACACTTTATGCAAAAATTATTTACTGTTAATCTGGTTATGCTCCTCCTACATAGACAAGTTATTAACTGAATAAATTCAAGTTAAAATCAAAGCAAAACACATAACAGATCTCCACCAATCCAGATCTAGAACAAGTTCATGCACACATAGACAAAGTGACAGTTATTTCAGGACAAAAAGTCCCCGGAAAAACCCGATGCGGGAAAAACAGTCTCTGGCTGCTCGAGGGTTTTAGTATTAAGATTTTTTCTGAATACAACAAGTCTGGGTTCCAGATCTGCAAAGCCCGACAGAGAATATATTAGATCTACAACTCACTGGCGGATCTAGGGCCAAAATAATGACTGATCCACACCCTCAAATGGGATTTATAGAACTCAAATTAGGGCCTAGAAACCCCAATGCTGCCCTTGAAAGCCTCTGCGTCAGCCTATGAAGCCCCTCTATCCCTCAGTGTTGCTCCAGAAGGGACTGTGTTACCCTAGACTGGGTGATGCAGTCTCTACGCTGCCCATTAGGGTCTCTCCGTAACCCTCTGAGGGTTTCTTGCTGAAAATCACGCTGTCCTTGGAGGGACTGCGTTG
Source organism: Pinus albicaulis (assembly GCA_034641835.2). Classification (NCBI taxonomy): domain Eukaryota; kingdom Viridiplantae; phylum Streptophyta; class Pinopsida; order Pinales; family Pinaceae; genus Pinus; species Pinus albicaulis. The sequence continues at coordinate 1,569,218,384 of CM076580.1, forward strand.
TCCTTGCTACTGCAGCTTCCCTTCTCCTCTGTGTTGTCCATGAGCTGATATCTATCTCTTGTGTATTCTAGACCCCGGATTCAGATCATCCCCTTGGCCTAAATTCCCCTCTCTGTAGCTGAAACACTTCTGAGTATTCTTAGCAAACCCTGCCCTAGAATGTCAGCGTAGCTTCAGTGCTCTACCTCTGTGTGTCTTTACAAATGACCCCAAGCCTTTTCTTTATACTTTTCTCATTTGGAAACCAATGGCCATGATCAAATCTCGAATCAATGGCTAAGATAAAAAGAAAGTTTGATTCGTGTGACTTAAGACAATTTCATTACATGTTTACTTAAATTCACTTTAATTATTTAAGTTCCCTAAGTTTTAACTTAGGAAATATATTAAAATTATTAATTAATTTAATATCTCCTAAACCAGATGAAAATTCCCAAATCAATTTCTGGGTCCCTCCTCAAAATTTGGGAGCTAGAGCAGAACTCATGCTACCCTAAATACACAAAATCTCAACACTCCCTCTTAGCATCAAGGGTGCGCTCTAGCAATACATCACACTATGCACTACAAGATTTTGGGCACTGGTTCTATGCTGCTGATGCTTGGCCTGCTGTCACTCAACTTTGCACTGTTGCTGCCATTCTGTACTGCTACCCATGACTCTGCCACTGCCACTACAACTACTGTACCGCAGCTCCCTCTCAATATGTTGAATCTGTGTTGTTGATAGCACTGCCACTGCTGGTTTGTTGCACTGCAATTTCAGTTGTTGAGAGAAACAGCTGAATCTCCTGCCTAATCTTTGACAGACAAGTCAGATGGGCTACATCCTCATCACTGAAGCACCATAGGCTGCAGATCTATTCCGGCATTTAAAGAACGATGCACAGCTACAACTCTGCCTGCATAATCACCTTCTGCACTACTGAAGTCACATCAGCCCCTTGTGCTGAAACCTATCACGTTGCTGCTGCACTGCGCTGTCCCTCTGAAGCCTTCTGCGCTGCTACAATTCTGCAATGCATAAGCAACTCTACTCTGCGATGTTGAAGTCACATCAGCCTCTGCGCTATTGCTGCTTCTACGCTGCTCCTGCTTTTCTCTACGCTGCTCCTTCCAGTCTTCAGATCTGCCTCTGCTTCTTCTTCATCTGTGATCTATGCACCCACTACTCCTCTTGTCCCGCTACTCTCTTAAGGTTGTCGTAGCTCGCATGTGATCCAAGAGTTGACCTACTCAAGGATCCCGCCTTACTTTCTATGTAGCTCCTCTACATATTCATGTCACCCCACCTCCGCAGTTCATGAGCACTCATGACTACATCATCTTCTGACCCATCATCCGCCACAGCTGCTTTGGAAGAAGATGCTTCCTTGTACTTTTTCTTCTGAGGAAAATTGCTGGCAAAATGTCCCATTTCACCACACTGGAAGCACTTGATCTTTGAGAGATCCTTCTTCTTCTTTGGCTGCTTCTTCGATGCGAAAGCTGCATCTTCCTCATCTTCATTCTTCACTTTGCTCGATCTAGAGCTATACTGCTTGGTGAATCTGCGAAGTTCTTCTTGACACAGAATTGACCACAAGTTGTCCCAATCTGGGAGGTCCACTCTACCCAAGATAATTTGGACAAAGGTTTCCCACTCATATGTGACTGCATTGAGGGCAGTCCTGACCATCACATCGTCTTCCACCTTAGCACCAGTTGCAGTCAACTGATCTCTGATCGACTGCAGTCTGAAGAGGAAATGCCCCATGTCTTCTCCCTCGGCCATCATGAATGACCTTATCTGAGTCTCCAACAGCATCTTTCTTTGGACAGATTTTCCCTCATACAGGGAGGTCAAGGCCTTCCACATCTCGTTAGATGTCTTCTTCTCAACTATGTGTGTACAATATGGTCCTTGATTCCATCCATAATCAGCTGCTGGGCATGCCCAGCAGCCTCCTTATGCTTCCGAAGGAGATCCGGATCTGTCGGTGTGGCCAAAGTTTTCTCTGCGTGATCTCTAAGATTGTATGCCTCAAGGACTATCAGGATCCTTGCCTTCCAAACTGAAATGTTTAAGAGGCCATCCAGCCTATCCTGATCACACAGTCCATAAGGAGCCATCTGCTCAGAATGTGTCGAAACTTCATTTTCTCTTTGCTAAAGAAATAGATCTAAGGCCCTTGGTGAAACAGGCACCTTTTGCTCCCACTGACAGCTGATTTCCCTCCTTGGAAATCTACCGAATCAACTATGATTCAGCTTCTTCTTTGATCCTTTGATCAAACTGCAAGTTTCCTTTGGTTAGAAACTCTCTAAGAAGTTGATCTCCTTTCGCTCTTTGTCACTTGTGCTAAGGCTAAAAATCTGAAAACTTCAAAAAATTAACCCCTCCAGCACCCTCTGAATTTCTGCAGCTTTTCTGCAGTCTTTTCTAGATCTGACAAATTCAGATCTGAATCACACTAGCTGGCTTCAGACTGATCCAGTGTTGTTTCTATGCTGCCTCTGCGCAGTAATTGTGTGGGCATGTTAAGAGACAATGTTAGACTGTGTCAACCTTCCCTCTGCGTGGATCTGCCTCTAAAAACTGTGTTGTACCTTCAGATCTGCGTTTCTGCTGCTTTTCCAGCTGCTTTCTCCAGCTAGAACCTTTAGTCTCTTGCTGGTGACCCTCCTAGATCTGCAATTGTTCTGATATCATGTGGAAATTTCTGAATCTTTACACTTTATGCAGAAATTATTTACTGTGAATCTGGTTATGCTCCTCCTACTTAGACAAGTTATTAACTGAATAAATTCAAGTTAAAATCGAAGAAAAACACATAACAGATCTCCACCAATCTAGATCTAGAATGTAATATCCCCTTTCAGGGATATCTCTAAAACACAAGCAAACTCCAACCAGAGATGGACTGGGAGGGCATTTACCAGATATTTCACCTCTGAAAAGAGGGTGAGATCTGGAGGCTATCTGGCCCTTTCCAGACTCTGTCTAAGAGTATGGGGAAAAACACACCAAGTGGTATAGTAACTGGAATGCTCGAGGAGAAAAATAACTGTAGTGCAAGCATACAATAGCATATATATAGAACATGTAATAGATACTCAAGAAATGCAAAGAGATAGCTGAGCCATTTTATTATGCTGAGAAATATAAGTGAGTACAATAGGTGATCAGAGTGATGGCACTTAGACTTTTCTAGGAAAATGAAAATACTCTCAAAATCTTTGTTGAAATACATTTGCTCTCTTTGATCGACGTCTCATTGTGCAGAAGCTTCTTGGGTATGGGCGCTCTGTTGGAACAAGATGAGTATCGAGGCTGCTCCCCTACTCGTAATAGTGAAACTGCGGAATCGGCGTCTACTCCCATAAACCCCAGAGAAAAACCCGGAGCGTTTCTAGAATGGCCGACCCCCAAAAATCACCCCCTTGAGGATCTACGCTATCCTCCAAGGCTCTGCGCTGACACTGAAGGGAATCCACCAAATCACTGCCTCAAACTCTGCCAAAATCCTCCAGTTGGCAAGGGATGGCCCCTTGCTCAATCTCTAAGCTTGAAACCTTCAAAAGACACCCAATCCGGAGCTCCCAATAAATGGACTGCGTCCTTCCTCTCAGGACTGCGCTATCTATGAATGCACTGCTCCTCCACAAAATCCAAACACCAAACCTCCTGCAAAATACTGATGGGACAACCTCACCCGAGCAGGCACTCGAAGTCCCCTGGGGCTGAGGGTGAGATCTTCGAACGGAGACACTCGTTGCACTAAACAGTGTTGCAGACTAGCTAAACAACCAGCGTGCTCAAGAAGTCGAAATGACCAGCTCAATATCATAAACATCGAATGACCAAAATGAGGAGGCTCTCCTCTCTATATAGTGTTGGCCTCTCTCAAACCCTAAGGCCCACCTCCTCCAATGTAGCCTCCCTTTGCCACGTGCTCAACTTGGCCTGCGCAGTCCCTCTATGTGGTCTACGTGGGCCCCCTCTCTACGTGGTCTTTTGGCCCCCTTGGCTCTCTTAAGTTACAACGTTGTGTCTACTAGGGAGTGCACTTTATTTTTTAGAGTGAGTTATGTCCCCCTCTACTCACTTTTATTTATAATCTAACTACATAAGGCAAAATTGACCAAAATCGAATATTCCAATTAGCCATTGCTAATTGGGAATATTACAATCTCCCCCGGCAAAATGTTGCTTGACCCCAAGCAACTGTAGTGATGGATGCTGCAAGATCTTCTCACTCTCGCAAGTGGCATCCTCATTCGGCAAATTCTTCCACCTCATCAAGAACTCCCGGATTGTCTTGTTCCGCAGCTACCTCTCCCTGGTATCAATAATGGCCTCGGGCTGTAACACCAAATGCCCCTCATCATCTATAGGCGGTAGCTCCTCTGTCACTGTCACCTGCTGTCCCAATGCCTTCTTCAGGCATGATACATGGAAAATGTTATGAATCTTACTGCCTTGGGGCAGCTCCAACTCATAAGAAACCTGTCCAACCCTGCGTATCACCCTGTATGGCGCATAAAAACGGGGCTTGAGCTTCTCAGCTCCCTTCTGCTTCAGTGACGACTGTCGGTATGGCTGCAAACGTAGGTAGACCAAGTCTCCTACCTCAAACTGTCTCTCCATCCAACCCCTGTCAGCATACAACTTCTGCTGGTTCTGCGCTGTAGCCATGTTATCCTTGAGAGCTCGGAGAATGTCCTGACTCTGTTGGATCCAATCTTTGGCTCTCGGAGCCTTGCTAGCACCAAACATCACATCTGCAAAAGATAAAGAATGGTATCCATACAAAGCATAGAACAGAGACATACCGATGGACATGTGATGTGTGTTGTTGCAGCAATACTCCCCTAGATGCAGCCACTTTAGCCACGCTCTTTGCTGCCCACTAACATAGTTACGCAAGTAGCCCTCCAGCCACTTGTTGACTATCTCTGTCTGCCCGTCTGTCTGTGGGTTGTAGCTGGTGCTCAGTGTTAACTCTGTCCCCACCAGCCGGAAAAGCTCTTGCCAGAATCCGCCCATAAAGAGGTTGTCCCTGTCACTGATGATGGTCTTGGGAAGACCATGTAGCCTGAAGATCTCTTTGAAGAACAGCTCCGCCACCTGTGTTGCTGAATAGTGTGCGGATATGGCGAAAAAGTGTGTGTACTTCGTCAGCTGATCAACGACGACGTATATACAGTCCTTGCCCTGCACCGTGGGCAACCCTGTGATAAAATCCATCGAAATGCTCTCCCATTTCCCCTCCCGAATGGGAAGAGGCTGCAACAAACCTGCAGGATGGTTCATCTCCCCCTTGTTTCTCTGGCAAACCTCGCACTCCTTGATATGCTGGAGCACGTCCTCCTTGAGGCCCTTCCATGAGAACCTCTCTCTGATGGCTTGGTAGGTTTTGGTAAACCCTTGATGGCTGGACAATGGTGAGTCATGTGACGCCTGAAGTATCTTCTTCTTGAGCTGGGAGCCCTCAGTCAAGAAGATCCTATCTCTGTAGTAGATGATCTCATCTATCACCCTGTATCTGTCATCTGTCACTTGACCATCCAGAACCTCACAGGAAAATTTGTCCTTGGAGTACTCCACCAAGAGTCGAGCCCTCCAATCTGTATCCAAACTCATCAAAGACAACGTGGCTGGTCTACGTGTAAGTGCATCGGCTACCACGTTGTTCTTCCCCTTGACATACTCAATGTCAAAGTCATAAGCCTGAATCTTGCTGATCCACTTCTGCTGCCTCTCCTGTAGTTGTTTCTACTCCAAAAAGAACCTGAGGCTATTGTGATCAGTCCTCACCCTGAACCTGTTACCCACCAAGTACTGCCAGAATTTGGCCAATGCATGCATAATGGCCAGCATCTCCTTGTCGTATATAGGATACAACCGCTCATGAGGAAGGAGCTTCCGGCTCTCATAGGCTATAGGGTGGCCTCACTGCATCAAAATTGCGCCAATCCCCTCTCCCGACGCATCACACTCCAAAACAAAAGGCTGCGTAAAATCTGGCAACACAAGCACTGGGCAGCTGCTCATAACCTCCTTGAGCCTGTCAAAGGCCCGCTGCGCTGTATCTGACCAACTGAATTCCCCCTTCTTCGTCAAATCTGTAAGGGGTGTAGCAAGCTGAGAGAAACTCTTGACGAACTTCCTGTAATATGTGCAGATGCCAACAAATCCTCAAAGTTCTGTCACGTTTCTCGGCTCTGGCCAATCTCTGATGGCCCTAATCTTCTCCTCGTGGACCCTCACTCCGTCCACTCCTATGATGTGTCCCAAATACAACATCTCCGTCAACCCAAACTCACACTTGGAGAGCTTAGCATAAAACTGTTGCTCCTCCAAGATATGCAGCACTGCCTCTATGTGCTGGAGATGCTCCTCCCAAGTCCTGCTATATATCAGTATATCATCGAAAAAGACCAACACAAACTTCCTCAGATGACTGCGGAAGATATGGTTCATGCAAGACTGGAAAGTAGCTGGGGCGTTGGTTAGCCCAAAAAGCATAACCAAGAACTCAAAGTGGCCATAATGGCACTTGAAAGCGGTCTTGGGAATGTCCTGTTCCGTCACGCAAATTTGGTGGTACCCAGATCTCAAATCGATCTTTGAGAAGAACTGTGCTCCTCTCAACTCATCCATCAGCTCATCAATCCGCGGTATGGGGTACCTATTCTTCATGGTCTTCTTATTTAGGGCCCTGTAATCAATGCACATTCTCAATGTGCCGTCCTTCTTCTTCACCAACACCACCGAAGAAGCAAAAGGACTAGTGCTAGGCCGAATATGTCCAAGAGCCAACAACTCCTGGATGGCCCGCTCAATCTCATCCCGATAGGCCTTGGGGTGCCTATAGGGTGTGGTAATAACGGCCTGGATGCCCTGCTCTAGCTCAATAGTGTGCTCAAACCCCCGATCTGGTGGCTGTTCCAGCAGTATCTCTCCAAATACCGTATCATACCTGTCAAGGATGGCTTGTATATCCGGATGAACTGTCTGCCCGGTAGTCCCTGCCTCTGATGCCCGCAACTCAACTGCCCACTCTATGTCTCCCTTCCGGAGGTCTGCCTCCATTCGGTGAGCTGAAACAGTCTGGGGTGGGTAAGTGTGCATCCCACGTATCTTCTCATGCTTTCTGGTCTTCTTATCATCCCACTCCATCTCCAAGGCCTCCCAATCTGTGGTGACCTTCCCCAAAGTAATCAGCCACTGTACACCCAATACCACATTGGTATATGGTATGTTGACCACGAAAAAATGGTCGATCACTGTGTAGGTACCCATCGTCACAGCCAGCTCTGGAACATACCTGGCACACTGCATCGTCTGATCTCCTGGGACCAAAACTGAAAATCCATCGAAGCTCTCTGTCGGTATGCCTCTCCGCTCAACCATCTATGCATTGATCAAGTTGTGGGTTGCCCCACTGTCTACCAGAACTGAAACTCGTTGCCCACGCACTGTCCCTCGGACACGCAGCGTCAAATACTTGGGTACTCCTCACAATGCTGCGAGGGTCCCCCCTGTGGGTGCAAACGCTGCACCTCCTACTCCTGGAGGTGGAGGTGGAGGTGGCAAATGGTCCTGTGCTGTTTGACTGTCTCCTGCCTCTCCATCCTCATACTCATCCTCTTCCCCGCTGCTCTCAGAGGAGACCTCGATAAAATGTGCTTTGCCAGCAGCAAATCTGTGTCCTGGTGCCCACGGCTCCTGACAGGTAAAGCACAACCTCTTCTTCTTCAATTCCCTCCTGGTATCATCATCTAGCTAGACCCTATCCTGATTCCCCTTTAGAGGCAGAATCCTCACATCCTTCCCCTTTGGCTAGAAAGCCTGTCTCTGGGGGTAAGGTGCCCTGGTCCTGGGTAAGGCATCCTGCAAATCCCGAGTCCTGCCAATGGCATCCTAGAGTGTGGCTGGTCTAGTGGATCTGTCTAGACCCTGAAGTGGCTCTACTAACCCCTCAATAAACATGTAGATCATCCGTGCTGCGGATAGATCTGGCACCATCACTGAAATCCTCAGGAAATCTGCAATATACGTCTCCGGGCTCTCAGTCTGTTTGAGCCTTGTCAGTTCAACAAAATGCTCCTCTGGATCCCTCCGGTCAAACCTCTCTATCAGCCTCCAAGTGAACTCAGTATAGGTAGTCACTGTGGAATGCCCGAGTGTAACCATCCCATGGAACCACTAGTCCTGAGCCTCGCCATCCAAATGCAGCATGGCCACCTTGATGGCCTCCGTCTCTGCCATTTGGTTGAGCTGGAAATATATTTCTAGCTTCTCCACCCAAGACTTTGTCGAACTGTTTGATGAACCATCAAACGTAGGCAAATGGAATCGGCTCGCTATATGCTGGGTGTCTCCATCATGATAATGTCGGTGCCCTCTATGATGGTCGCGGGGTCTGCTGTCCCGCTGGAGTTGAACAAAGTCTTTGAATGAAAGGGCATCCCTAAACTCCTACCCATATGCCTGGTACTCAGCAAAATAATCACCCATGTGGCCAGGCTTTGGCTCTTGCTGTGCTCCTGCCCCACTGTCTGCACCCAGAAAAGTGGGCATAGTGGAACGAGTGGGGGCATGTGATGCCTGGTGCGGAGTGGCAACCCGCTCCTGCAAATGGTGGGATGTGCCCGACCCCTCACCAACCTGGAAACCCCTTGGGGTTTCACGCTGTATAGCCTCCACATCAGTGAATCTCTGACCCATCACCTCGATCTGCCTCGCCAGATCCTGCCCTGATCTGAGGAGTGCTTCCCCAAACTGTTTTGCATCACTATCATCTGCCATTGGCTCTCCCTTCTCTGCGTCTACCACAGGCCCCTCCTGTTCTGCGTCTATCACAAGCTCCTCCTATTCTGCGTCCACCACCCGAACGCAGTCCCCCTCTCCGTAGGTGTTCTCCAACCTACGCTCAATATCTCTGTTTTTCCTACATCTGTAGCAAATGTAGGGTTTCTCCCCCAGTGTCATAGACAACTAGCTCCATAGGCTGAGCCAAATCTATGCTCTGATACCACTATAATATCCCCTTTCAGGGATATCTCTAAAACACAAGCAAACTCCAACCAGAGATGGATTGGGAGGGCATTTACCAGATATTTCACCTCTGAAAAGAGGGTGAGATCTAGAGGCTATCTGGCCCTTTCCAGACTTTGTATAAGAGTATGGGGAAAAACACACCAGGTGGTATAGTAACTGGAATGCTCGAGGAGAAAAATAACAGTAGTGCAAGCATACAATAGCATATATATAGAACATGTAACAGATACTCAAGAAATGCAAAGAGAATGCTGAGCCATTTTACTATGCTGAGAAATATAAGTGAGTACAATAGGTGATCAAAGTGATGGCACCTAGACTTGCACAAGGCAAGTGAAGAAATACTCTCAAAATGCTGACGAAATGGTTGCTCTCTGATCTGCGTCCTAGCTGCTGGAAAACTGCCGTGTAGCTGCTACTGCTGGAACAAGATGAGTATCTGGGGCTGCTCCCCTACTCGAAATAAGCTGAAACTCTGGAATCAGCCTCTACTCACCAAACCCAAAAAAACCCAGAGAGCGTTTCTGGAATGGTTGACCCCCGAAAATCACCCCTTTGAGGATCTACGTTATCCTCCAAGGCTCTGCACTGACACTGAAGGGAATCCACCAAAATACTGCCTCAAACTCTGCCAAAATCCTCCAGTAGGCAAGGGCTGGCCCCTTGCTCGATCTCAAAGCTCGAAACCTCCAAAAAACACCCAATCCGGAGCTCCCAAGAAATGGATTGTGTCCTCCCTCTCTGAACTACGCAGTCTATGAATGCACTGCTCCTCCACAAAAGCCAAACACCAATCCCCCTACAAAATACTGATGGGACAACCTCACCCGAGCAGGCACTCGAAGTTCCCCGAGGCTGAGGATGAGATCTCCGAACGGAGACACTCGGTGCACTAAACAGTGCTGCAGACTAGCTAAACAACCAACGTGCTCAAGAAGTCGAAATGACCAGCTCAATATCATAAACATCGAATGACCAAAATGAGGAGGCTCTCCTCTCTATATAGCGTTGGCCTCTCTCAAACCCTAAGGCCCACCTCCTCCAATGTAGCCTCCCTTTGCCACATGCTCAACTTGGCTTGCGCAGTCCCTCCATGTGGTCTACGTGGGCCCCCTCTCTACGTGGTCTCTTGGCCCCCTTGGCTCACTTAAGTTACAATGTTGTGTCTACTAGGGAGTGCACTTTATTTTTAGAGTGAGTTATGTCCCCCTCTACTCACTTTTATTTATAATCTACCTACATAAGGCAAAATTGACCAAAATCGAATATTCCAATTTGCCATTGCTAATTGGGAATATTACATAGAACAAGTTCATGCACACATAGACAAAGTGACACAGTTATTTTTGGACAAATAGTCCCCAAAAAAACCCAATGCGGGAAAACCGGTCTCTGATTGTTGGAGGGTTTTATTATTAAGAATTTTCTGAATACAAGCAGCCTGGGTTCCAGATTTGGAAAACCCAACAGAGAATATACTAGATCTTCAGCTCACTCGCTGATCTATGGCCAAAATAATGATTGATCCACACCCTCATACGGGGTTTACAGAACTCAGCCAAGATTAGGGCCTAGAAACCCCAGCGCTGCCCTTGAAAGCCTCTGCGTCAGCCTCTGAAGCCCCTCTATCCATTAGCGCTGCTCCGGAAGGGACTGCATTACCCCAAACTGGGTGACGCAGTCTCTACGCTGCCCATTGAGGTCTCTGCGTAACCCTCTGAGGGTTTCCTGCTGAAAATCATGTTGTCCTTGGAGGGACTGCGTTGTGCTTGCTGCTTCAGCTTTCCTTCTCCTTTGCATTGTCCTTGAGGTTATCTCTGCCTCTTGTGTATTCTAGATCCCGGGATCAGATCACCCCCTTGGCCTAAATTCCCCTCTCTGTAGCTAAAACACTTCTGAGTATTCTTAGCAAACCTTGCCCTAGAATCTCAGCTTAGCTTCAGTGCTCTACCTCTGTGTGTCTTTACAAATGACCCCAAGCCTTTCCTTTATACTTTTCTCATTGGGAAACCAATGACCATGATCAGATCTCGAATCAATGGCTAAGATTAAAAGAAAGCTTGATCTATGTGACTTAAGACAATTTCATCACATGTTTAATTAAATTCACTTTAATTATTTAAGTTCCTTAAGTTTTAACTTGGGAAATACATTAAAATAATTAATTAATTTAATATCTCCTAAACCAGATGAAATTTCCCAAATCAATTTATGGGTCTTGTAGATCAAGTGTACTCTAGTCCCTCCTGAAAATTTGGGAGCTAGAGCACAACTGATGCTACCCCAAATACACAAAATCTCAACAATACCCTCTTCTTCCCTCGCCCTGTAACTCTCCCTTTGAAATCAAATTCTAAATTCTGAAGAATCGACTTCCCTCAGGTTACTGAGTGTTTGCCCGGCTTATCTTCAACTGACCCACAAGTATTCATTTATACTTTTCCTGTGGATGAATCAACGACTAAGATTAAATTAGACTTGATCCTTGTCACTTGGAAGCTTCTCACCCACATGTTAAATTAATTCACTTTAATTATTTAAATTCCCTAAGCTTTAACTTAGGCTTCAATTAAAATAATTAATTATTTGAATAACTTTCACTCCGGGTGGAATTTCTCCAAACAATTTTTGGGTCTTGGAGATCTCATGTGTTCTAGCCCCTCCACAAAGTTTCGGAGTTAGAGCACATCCGATGCTACCCAAAAATCAATACTACCTCTTAGCGAGGAATGTGCTCTTGTAATACTTCTTCACCAGAAGCATCACCCTGATCCACAACATCGGTCCTCTGCGTCGTTGATGCTCGGTCTACTGCCCCTCATCTGCGGCGCTGCTGCTATCTGTATTGTTGCCCACAACACTGTCACTGTTGTTGTTGCATATGTATTGCAGCTCCCTCTTAAGTACTGCACTTATCCGTTTTTGCTACTGAAACGGATTCTTAATCATCCCCAACTTCTCCCAAAAATAAAAAAACTTTGTTCTTCCCAGAGCCTTAGTGACGATGTCTGCCACCTATTCTCCCGTCGGAATGTACTGTAACTGTACTGCTCCGCGCTGGACAGAGTCTTTGATAAAGTGACACCTGATGTCAATGTGCTTCGACAGATCATGAAACACCGGATTCTCAGAGAGCTTGATGCAACTCTGATTATCACATAAAATGTTGGTCGCTTCCATCCTTCTCCTGAATAGATTCACAAGCAACTTCCCAAAACATATGGCTTCACATGAAGTTGTGCTAGTTGCCATATATTCTGCCTCGGCTAAGATCAGAGCCACGGACTTTTGTTTCCTACTGCGCGAAGAAGTCATTCCTGATCCAATGCTAAAACAGTACCCAGTGGTACTTTTCTGATCTACCGAACTTCCAGCCCAATTTGTGTCAATGAACCCACTCAGTCTGATGTGATTGCCTTCGGTGTACTTTAATCCATGCTCGACTGTTCCTCGTATATATCTGAGAACATGCTTGGCTGCTGCCCATTGCGCCCTCTTTGGTTCCACCATGAACTAACTGAGGGTGTTGACTGCATAACAAATATATGGCCTAGTGTTAACGAGATACATCAGGGATCCTATGAGCTGTCTGTACAAGATGGCATCAACTTCTTTATCCTCAAATACATCAATATTCTTCCAGTTAGTGATCATTAGAGTAGCCATGGCTCTACAATCTTGCATTCTGAACCTCTTCTGAATTTCTACAACACACCTCCCTTGTCCAAGGAAGATTTCACCCTTCTGCTGCCAAACTTCCAACCACAGAAAATAATGCACCAATCCCAAATCCTTCATGTAGAATTTTGTAGCTAGGTTCTCCTAGCAATCCTTGATGAGGCTAGATGAACCTATCAGGAATAGGTCATCTACATATAATACCAGAATTAGAGGTTCATTCCTTACTTTCAAATAGTAGAGATTAGGATCTGTGTCACTCTTGACGAATATCATCTTCTGCAGGTAACCATCAATCCAACCATACCAAGCTCTAGGTGCCTGTTTAAGCCCATACAAGGCTTTCTTAAGCCTGCATACATGAGTCTTCTGCTCGTGTTCAAAGCCCTCTAGTTGTTCAATGTATACTTCTTCCTCTATCACCCCATTTAAGAAAGCAGTCTTGACGCCCATCTGGTGAATCTCCCACCCCATTTGTGCTCCAAGGGATATCACGGATCTGATAGAAGTATACCTGGCTACTAGGGAAAAGGTTTCTTCGTAGTCTATCCCTTCCTTCTGAGCATACCCCTTAGTCACAAACCTGGCTTTATATTTATCCACGTTGCCATCTGCAGCATATTTGATCTCGTAGATCCATCTTGAACCTACAACCGATCTGTCCTGAGGCCTAGGTACCACTTCCCAAACATCATTAGTCATTATGGAACTGTATTCTTCCACCATTGCATCTACCCATACCTGATGTTGGGCTGCCTTCTGGAAACCAGAGGATTCTCAAACCTGAGCCACCAAAGCTTAGTACTTGTCAGGTTGTCTATGCTGCCTCTTCTCGTTTCTAGGAGCACCGACGAATTCCTCTGCGTCCCTCAGAATCTGTCGCAATTCCCGGCTCGTTATTCCGCAAGTAGTGGGTTGATCTACCTACTCCTCCTCCTACAAATTTTCTTGAGGTAATACCTTTAGATTCGTATGCCTTGGAGAAGCACTGGTGCTAGTTTCAGCTGGTCGAAGTGGCTGGACCAATGGATCATCCTCTGACTACGTTTCGGAAGGCATCTCCCGGGATTTACTAAAATCTTTGTCCTCCATGAACTTTACATCCCGTCGTACTACGATCTTCCTATTGCCAAGAATGTAGATTCTATATGCCTTAGCATTCTTGCTATATCCCACCAAATATCCTTTTTCTACAGTTTGATCCAACTTCCCCTTTTCTTCGGGAATATGGCAGTCTGCCAAACTTCCAAAGATCCTGAAATGACTTACTTTTGGCTTCCTGCCAATGAAGACACTCTCCGATGTATTCTTACCTAGGGCCCTGTGAGGAATCCTGTTCTGAACATACACAGTTGTGTTGCATGCTTCTGCCCATAGAAATTTGGGCATGTGTTGATCATACAACATTGCCCTCGCTGCTTCAACAATAGTTTTGTTCTTCCTTTCTGCAAGCTCCGGATTATATGGAGTGGTGTAAGGCCCTAAAATTTTCATAATTAACAATCATTAACAAAATTGATACTACACAATCCAAAATGAGCTTTTTGAAGCAGGATATATCAATTTACTATTGAATACTTTCCTAGAACCGTGTTTGAAGATATTACTGACCCGTCATGGCTCCCGCTCATGTTACCAAACTGTTATTTTCCTCCCATCCTATCTGGGGTCAACCTCTCTGGTCCCTAGATCCAGAAGACAATTCTTCTGGCCCCCGTGCCCAAAACTCCAATAACAATCAAGATCACTCTATGACTCTATTAAAACTCACTACTTAGGTCTCCCACAACTAGAAATCCTCTGACAGCATCCGGGTCAATTTTCCCACCTCACTCACCCATGCCCATCAAGTTTCCCCCCCTTCTCCTTTTATACACAAATCCCTTTTCAAGATATTTATTAAAATATCCTCTTTTAATAAATATCTTAGTCAAATCCCCTTTCAAGATATTTATTAAAATATCATCTTTTAAAAATATCTTAGATTTATATTAAAATATTATTAGTTCATAAATATCTTGGATTCCTAAAATATCTTGGATTTATTATTAAATATCATCATTTAATAAATATCTTGAATTCCTAAAATATCTTGGATTTATTATTAAATATCATCATTTAGTAAATATCTTGGATTTTATTAAAATATCATCTTTTATTTGCATAAATCAATGCTTTTACTTTCCTTTGAACAATATATTAGTTATGTTATGATAGTGGTAGGTATGACTTTTACCTAACAATACATTCATTATTTTCTGACGAGTTAAGTATTTACTCGATACTTAAATAATTCACTCATTACCCTACACTGAGACTTTTCATAATTGATTAGTGCATATACTAGTGCAGTACACGTGATACATGCATATGTAGCGATCATATGCAGGTCTCATATGAATGCTAATATTTCTATGTTCCCTATAACTCAAGTTGGGTTATTACATACACCCCTCCTTCATAAAACTTTGCCCGAAGTTAAGTTTTATGTCGTATATCATTAATTATATAAGTTATTAGTATAATCATATAAGGGTGGTGTACCATAATTGAATTTTCATTTAATGTGTGAGAACACTTTAACATTTATTTTTTTATCACTTATTGGTTTACAAATTTAGTAGTCACGTCTTGCCCCAATAGAGTTCTTAAGCTATTCTAGAATCATCCTATCCTTCCTAATCTCTTTCGCTCCCATCCTATCCGTCCTCTACAAGAATATGGCATGGCGTCAGCTATACTGACCTAACCATTCATAGACCTCAAAGGTTAAAGCGTCGACTATATCGACCTAATTCCTTGGTAGGCATCCGGTAGTCATCATCACACGTCTAAGAGAGCGTGACTCGCACAGTCCTCCCATGACTCCAGATATTGGAGGATAAATGGTGGGAAACACCTCCACCCCTCGTAGTAGAACTAGGGTTAACACCCTATCATGGAACCTTAATGAATCTCAATTGTTCTTAGAGTTTTGTCATTATGCGGTCAGTTTGGTAATGATACCATCTGCGATGTAAACACTTGTCCACAAATTATAACATGTGTATCAATATATTCATAACAAATTGTTATTCAAATAACAATTTCTACACATTCCAGATATGTTGCTATCTACAATATTGATCTTTGAGTTCACATAACATACTTGGTTATGTTTATCCAATAGGTTTGTAAATTCATTTTCACCTTAAATAGTCAAGTGTAATCATTCTTTTATTTCTATCTCTTCATTTATGTTGATATGTAAAATTATAGATACCATATCCATAACATAATTCATAATTTATATCAGTATCCATGTACCAACAATGTTTAAGCAAAACTTTCTTCATATTGGTATCCATGTACCAACAATGTTTAAGTGAATAATATATTACCACATGTAATAATACAAAATGACAGTCTTAAGTATCCATCCAAAATAAGATAAGGTTATACAAAATAAGTTTTTAAATGCTTATAAATATAACCCACAGTTATAAATGTCACATAGAATAATCGAACACGGATATACAAATAAGGGTGTAGCTACTATTTTCTATACTATATTAACCGATTAACCTTATAAAAGTCACAGGTTGAGACTCTAAATCTAAATGGAGGGATACTCCAATCTTTATGATTGCATATATAGAAACGAAATGAATTGAAACAAGAGCACAAAACACTTACTGTTTAGTTGAAGCATGATCTAATTTCTTGATACAGGTTGATTAAGAACTCTAAAACACAAAACTACATATGGATTCAGCCAACCTTTTAATTCTTGTTATTTATTCATCTTTTAAGTCTAATCATCTTTGATCTGTAATCTGGATCCAAAGAAATAATAATAATATTAACTTCTTTATCATATTATTCCAGCTCATCTTCAACTTAAAAATCTAGAAGCCATGGAGTAGGGTTTTGTAGGGCTAATCATTAGGGTTATGCTGGAGATGGAGGAAGAGTTAATTGACTACTCTAAAGATCTCTTAGTGGGAGGTTTATTTTCATTGAAGGAATTTGTTACTGCTTGAAAATGCATAATTCACTTTGCATTATACTTGGTCTACTAAGAGTGTCATGTTTTCAACAAGATGTCAATTGTTGACAAATAATAATTTCCTCCTCTTTCAATAAGAAATTCACAATTTACAAGATATGCATAGTCACATTATTAGTATGTTACAGTTTTGATATAGTCTTTTTACTTGCAAGTTTCACCATTTAGAGTCTTAACTCTAGCTAGATATCACTAACTTTACCATCATTCCTTGAACCATTGTTTCATTTCTATTATATTGACTCATTTAATCCAAACACATAACACATCACTGGTATACCCTCTCCTTATTCTTCACATTAATCGTTTTCTCATTAGTCCTTAGGCCTCATCTTATCACCAAATGTATCTTCTTTTCTAACGGTGTATAATTATTATCCTTAATATTTACCTTTAACCAGTTTCTCAGTTTATCACTTGTTATTCTTAACAAATTAGGAGTGTTCACAACTCCTTACAAGTCATTGCTTTGACCCTTACCAATCATGTTGCTCATATCCTTAAGAAAATTCCTCTTGATAGAAAACATCCCTTCGCTTCCTTATACCAGATATTCCTAATATTCCATGTCTACTTCAATTTGAAAAAGAACATATTATCAAATTGACTTTGTTTTCTCACCTCTAGTCATCATGGTTTTCTTTCCTTCTCTCTTAATGCATAAAATTACTACACTTGGAAATGTCGTTACTATTCCCCGACTTGGGTAAGGCCCTATAAATAAATTCAATAACGTGGATATCGAATGTAATCTACTTATCATTTCAGGTTTTAAAGCATCACGGGATAAAATTTCCTAATCATACTCCATGAAGTCCATAATCCATGGATACAGTTAGTCACTTAACGAAAATTTTATAGTGTGACTCTCCTGTTAGAGGGAGAAACTATTATAGATGTTGCCATGCACATAAATTATCCTATAATTGATCAATTTTATTATAGATTCACTCTTTAATCTAATGTCCTTGACTTCTTATATTGCTTTGTGAAACTTCCACTCACTCACCTTTGGTGTTATTTTTGTCGATCTCAATATTCTAAGTTGATTATGATAACTAACATTTATTATCATCATTAGAAAATTGAAATTTTTTTCTTTTCCCGTCCTCCCTAGGTACTATATTGATTATATTATGGTAACAATGGAGATCAAACTTTGAAATTTTCCATTGCAGTCTCTTGGTAACTATATCGTCTTATTCTAATAGTGTGTTTAATACCTTACAGGGTGGTTTCTTACCATCTTATCATATGTTTCATCAATTTTGTATTCGTTTGATGTGTACCTTTAGTGAACTATACTTGTACTCTCAATTTGATTACTCATGATTTCTCCCAACATTTTTTGAATAGTTAGAGTCTTCTTTCATCCATCAATTTACCTTCAAACTAGCTTAACCTTTTATTTGGTTGTAGCTTCACATCTAATGGTCTTGTCATAATGTCAATAGTCATGCCTTCATTACCACTCTTCCTTTCTTCAAGAGTTAACTTCTTTGGAGCAACTCCGCCAACTAATCTTTATATATGCCTAAATAATTTCCATGAATCATCTTATATAGTGTCATAACGTCCCTAATTTCTCTTTCCTAAACCACATTGTTTTCCTTTCCATGAAAATGCTATGTTGCCATATTATTTTGTTTTGGATATCGATATATTCTTACGGTTGTAAATGGCTAATTATCTATCTTAACAATGACATAATGGTTTGAATATCAAAATGTCCAATTTAGTGTATATTAAACTATAAAAATTTAAACCGTCACTCTACTCCTTAAACCACTTACACATATACTTAGATAGTAATTAAAATATTACCATAAGAAAACGGTATAAAAGATATTTGCATAAATTCATATCATCAATGGTTATAGTTATCAGCTGGTAAGATATATATATGGAAAGTTCAACATCACTTGAAGAATGAAATGTTTCAATTGCATAAAAACAATTAGGATAGTTTCCATTCCAATGTTTAAAAGTTATAGAAAAAGCTTAATGTCTAGACTCTAAAGTGATGTTAATGTGCTCATTTTAATATAATAATTTGAATGTACTTCAAACTTTACTTGCACGATATACAAAATCTTAAAACTTTAATGTGGAAACTTTTACAGCTGATATCCATGAGTTATCTCAACTCCTTTGTCGGATGGAATGTAAGGTAAAAGTAATGGCTTAGCAATTGAGTGGGGTCAAACGTCGAAAATACAACTTTCTTTATTTTTAGTGAAGGTATGCTTTGTTATTATCAAAGACACATAAAACAAACAATCGATATATGTCTTTGATACATACATTCGCATTAATTATCCCATCTCCTCTAATAAAATGTATCACCCCAGGTTTCATAGCTTTCGAATATTGAATTATATAAAATTTCATTTTATCATGTTGGTTAAAAGCTTCAATTTCTTCCAAAAGTCGAAAAACCATTCTCCCTGTTATTGATTGGTACATAACATTGAATACTTTGGGTAAATTATCAAGGATGACTCGGAGTAATACACCTTGGATAATATTAAGATTATTGCTATAATTATGAAAATAAGGCGGTGACATCAAAGAATCAACACAAGATCTCGAAAATAGTTAGAAACTAAGTTATTTCCTATTGTGATCATTCATCCTAATACTGTCAACCTAGTCTAACTGACCCCTAGATTCACTTTGTATTCATCAACACTTAAACCTATGGACTGAAGTTCTCCTGAAGCCATTTCTACCTGTATGAAATCATTTTACTTGCAGTTGCTAGCCCATATCTATTAATGCATATGACGGAATGAAACTATCAATAACACCAGTATCAAATAATATTTTGATTTTTTTATGACGCTAATAGTACCGGAGGACTCCACTACAATGGACAAATGTTCTGCCTAGTTCTTGTCAACTACTGCATGGATTCTGTGATTGCCTTTGACATTTGATGATGACTCTTTAAATATGGCTATAAGTTTTTTGATATACAATTTAGATTAATAAATACAATTTCGTAAATTCAAGCTCCCATGCAGTTATAGTTTTTTTTTTTTTTGCTATAATTACCTAGAGGCATGTGTTACTGACACTGAGGTCAAGGAGGGTGGTATTGTTACCTCCTTGTCCTAACACATGGTGATCTATTTTTGATGCGTAATTAAAATGCATGGGTCTTCATAGACCTTGGTATTACTTTGTATTATTTTCCTAGATTGAATTTAAAGCTCAATTATTTCACATAGATTCATTTTCTTTGCTAACTTTCATACTTTCAAGATTAACCTCCTTCATGACTTTCTTTGCTATATTTTTTTGTCCCTCTTCATTATAATCTTCAATTTACTTTCATGTATTCACTACTATTTAATTAAAATACTACCTTATACTATATTCCAAATATATATATTTCGATGTTCAATTTATAATGTTGTTCATACACCCATACCACTCCCTCACTTTCACAAAGTTGCCTTGTCATGCTACATTCTATACATTTTTTTTAATATAATAATAATAATTGAATACCCTATAGTAAAATTACACACACACATACATATAATTCGCCTTAAATACCTATAATTATAATTTTAACATTTTTAAACATATTCAAATATATATTCAAACTAAATTATTAATTAGTGAATAATATGGCAACCATGTTGTCATGTTCAATAACGTATTTAGAGCGTTTTAAGCTCACAGATGTGGATATACTCTGGGCTATGAAAGCTATGCGTATTTTTTGTAAATCTTACCTGACCCCACTCCCCATATGAACCTTTTTCCATGTATTTCGATCAACGAACCATATGATCAAACCTTTGGATTAATTTGTTACATATATATCTTGCAGACTATGCTACTTTGAATATGCGGACCCCGCAGTCTTTGGATAATTTCAAACCTTGGCATTAACATAATATATACGACGGACTTTGAACCTTGTAATACGCGGATTTTTGTAAATCTTATTTTTATTTTTATTGTACCATGACTAACTGTATTGATATCTTCGCAGGTCGATCGGGTTTCCTTGCTTTTCGGTTTGCTCGGGTTTACGCCCATCTGCCTGGACTTGAGGGCAAAGTCCCTCTGTTTCGTCCTTCGATACTGAGGAATGTAATGGCCAAGTTGTATTCTAAGGCTAGGGAGGGGCTTTGGAAACAAGCAGAGAAAGTTCTCTTAGAGATGAAGAGCGGGTGCTGTAAACCAAATGACATAGCCTACGCTTCATTGATGCATGCATATGCAAATGGAAAAGAGATAGAGTGATTGAAGCCTCTTGCATATGACATATATGCGGGCATGGTCCATCCTAGTAGAATCCTCCTTAAGATACTTGTACTAGTCTACAACAAATGTAATTGACTCAGAGAAACAAAACACGCCTTTTCGAAGCCGGAAAGAAGAGGTTACATACCAGATTTGAATACCTTCAATGCCGTGATTGCCATTTAAGGAAGGCTACACTGGTTTGAAAAAGTGTACAAGATATTAGGATCCATCAAGGAAAACAACTTGAATCCAGATATAGTAACATACAATAGCTTGATGAACATGTATGGAAGAGATGGTCAATATAGAAAATCTGAAGAAATTCTTAGAGAAATGCAAGCAACTGGAGCGAAGCCAAATGTTATCTCTTACAACACAGTAATTAATGCTTACAGTAAACATGGTATTATGTAGGATGCTTATATAGATGTTAGCAATCAGAGTTAACCAACCGGTATTCCTTACCCCTACAACATCATACGTGCTCTCACTATGATCGTACGACCCTATCAATTCCATTTTAAATATTGTTGTAAACCCAACACTGCGCACAAGGAATGTTCTTTATTCAACTTTCCGTGGCATTCCAAGGGCCGAGCATCTGGCACTTACGGATGGGTTATTGGCAGCGTTGGAGCTGAGGGTTCCTCGGATTCAGGACTTAATGGATTCGAATCTTGTGTATGATCGGATAGCCCGAGGCCAGAAGCTTCAAAATCAATTATTAATGGCTATGAGGCAACGCATTCTGGAACATGTTCGAAAATTGGACAACTTTGTCTTGACACTAATTCCTAAGTAGGATATCAGAAAAGCTCAGTTTCTTTTTTTTTTTGCAAAGAAGCTATGCCGAGAACTTCTTACCAATGAGAAAATAAACTTTGATTTCATTATGCCCACATGGAGATTTCTCTGTTTTGAGATCCTGCTTAGCGGTTTTTAGATACACCCACACGAGAAACACCTTGATTTCATCAAGCTCACTCGGAAATTTCTTTCTATTCAGAGCTCGTTTAGTTGATCTGATTTTTTCTGCCCTGAAAATCTCTTTCCACTAAGATCTTATTTAAGGGATTTTGAACATGCCCACACAAAAAATTTCTTTGTATTAAGATCTTATTTAGTGAATTTGGATATGCCCACATGAAAACGCATGGATTTAGGTGAATCCATATCTAATTTCCTCGAAATAATAAAGTTAATCCCGAAATTCAAACATTGTAAAGTTCACCGTGGATGTTTTTATCCGATTTAGAGTATATGTTTCCACTTTTCAGTTTTTCCCCAAAATTACCGTTAAAGGATTCACACTGATCTCCCCACAAGATCTTACATGATGTTATAGAAACCCAGCCTTCTAGCACCCACAGGCTTCATTACCCAACTTGGCTTTGTCACAGAATTTATCACAGGTTTGGACTTCAGCTACAGGTGACAAAATAGGTTCGATCTACTTGTACAGGTAATATTGCAGACTTCAGACTTCTCTTAAAGAAACAAGCCACAAAACTGATTATCATTGACTTCGGTTTATGCACAGGATGCATATTACTTCTAGAGACTTCACAAAAATACTTAGTATTCAAGGACGTCCTCGACATGTTTTTTATTCTTAGTATGGTATGCCTAGAACTATGTATATATGAGGAGAGGAGGCAATACAAGCTTGGAAACCCAAAGAAATGATTAAAATACCCTAAGAAACACAGAGTCTAAAACTGTGCTCTGATACCATGTGTAAGGCCCTAAAATTTTCATAATTAACAATCATTAACAAAATTGATACTACACAATCCAGAATGAACTTTTTGAAGCAGGATATATTAATTTACTATTGAATACTTACCTGGAACCATGTTTGAAGATGTGTCTGACCTGTCATGGCTCCCGCTCCTGTTACCAAACCGCCATTTCCCTCCTAGCCTATCTGGGGTCAACCTCTCCAGTCCCCAAATCCAAAAGAGAATTCTTCTGGCCCCCGTGCCCAAAACTCCAATAGCAATCAAGATCACTCTATGAATCTGTTAGAACTCACTGCTTAGGTCTCCCACAACTAGAAATCCTCTGACAGCATCCGAGTCAGTTTTCCCACCTCACTCACCCATGCCCATCAAGTTCCGCCCCCCCCTCGCCCTTCTTCTTTTATAGACAAATCCCTTTTCAAGATATTTATTAAAATATCCTCTTTTAATAAATATCTTAGTCAAATCCCCTTTCAAGATATTTATTAAAATATCATCTTTTAAAAATATCTTAGATTTATATTAAAATATTATTAGTTCATAAATATCTTGGATTACTATAATATCTTGGATTTATTAAATATCATTATTTAATAAATATCTTGGATTCCTAAAATATCTTGGATTTATTATTAAATATCATCATTTAATAAATATCTTGGATTTATTATTAAATATCATCATTTAATAAATATCTTGGATTCCTAAAATATGTTGGATTTATTATTAAATATCATCATTTAGTAAATATCTTGGATTTTATTAAAATATCATCTTTTATTTGCATAAGTCAATGCTTTTACTTTCCTTTGAACAATATATTAGTTATATTATGATAGTGGTAAGTATAACTTTTACTTCATAATGCATTCATTATTTTCTGACGAGTTAGGTATTTACTCAATACTTCAATAATTCACTCATTACCCTACACTGAGACTTTTCAAAATTGATTAGTGCATATACTAGTGCGTGATACATGCATATGTAGCTATCATATGCAGGTCTCATATGAATGCTAATATTTCTATGTTCCCTATAACTCGAGTTGGGTCATTACAAGCGGTCCATTCTCTTTTGATGCATTCCCTTGCGCAGAACTCAGTGAAGTTTTTATCAATATATTCTCCACCTTTGTCTGAATGAAAAGCCTTTATCCTCTTCCCTGTTAGATTCTCAACCAGAGCCTTAAACTCTTTGAATCGATCAAAGACGTCATCCTTGGTCTTTAGAAAGTAGATCCAACTTTTTTTCTAGAATGGTCATCAATGAAGGTGACGAAGTATTTGGCACCACTAATAGCTCTCGTGGACAATGGTCCGCAGATAACTGAGTGTATTAGCCCCAAAACACTCATTGCCTATTGTTACTTCTCGAGTAAGCTGCTTTGGCATAGTTGCCTAGTACGCACTCTCTGCAAGCATCATCCCGTTTGGTGCTTAATTTTGGAACTCCTGTGACGGTTTCTCTGAGAATTCTTAGAGCCCCATGGTGTAAGTGCCCCATCCTTCTGTGCCATAACTCATTCAAATCTTTTTCACCATTGTTTCCTATCAGTGCCATTGGAGATTCTAACTGCAGCGTATACAGTTTGTTGCTCCTGACTCCAAATTTAGTCTTCTTCTTCCAACTCAGGTGTTTGACATATATTTTTTTTCCAATGAAGTATACATCATAGCCCTTGTTTTGTAGTTGAGATACAAAGAGCAAGTTCATCCTCAAAATAGGCACATGCAGCACATTGGTGGCCCAAAGCCGATCTCCTGCTTCAGTTTGAAAAACTATAGTACCTCTTCCAACAAGGGTACATTTTGCCTTATTTCCCATGGTGATCTTGAAGTTCATTTGTTCTTCATGATAGCTCGAGAAACATTCTTGTATTCCCGTCATATGTGCAGAAGCCCCACTATCAATATACCAAACCTCTGAGGAAGCAAAGCTTGACAAGCAAGCGAATTCTTCTTCCAATCTAGAAGTCAACAAATAGATGTCGTGATCCATCGTATCTTTCATGCTTTCCTCTTTCTCATGAGAACTACGTGAACCCTTTCGAGTTGCTACTCCAACAACATCAAGACCACGTTCCATTGCAGAATCTCCAACCCTGTTACCCCATCTCAACTCTGATACCATGTGAAAATTTCAAATCTAAAATTCTACTGCAACAACTGATTTATTTTTCCTACTTATTATTCATCATAAGTTATTTACAAAAACCCTTCAGTAAACATCTAAATAAATTCTACTGTAGTTATCACATAATTTCATAGAAAAAAGAACAATGAAATATAAGCACAAGAATCAATCACATCAACACAGTTATTTTTGGACAACTGTCCCAGGAAAAACCCAATGCGAGAAAACTGGTGCAGCAGACAAGGGTTTATTTATTAATCTTCAGCAACAATCTCTTTACAAGGAATGACTGGCAAAATAACGAAGAAACTTTCATGAAAACGCCTGAGATATTTTTCTCCCAACCTCCGGAGAAATTCTGACACCCAAGAGACTCCCTAGCCTCCACTACGTCACCTCTGTGTGATCCTCTACGCAAGGACTGTGTCCTCAGTTGTGCTTCCTATCTGTGTTGTCCCTCTGCTGCTCGGCATCTCTCTTCCTCAGCCTTTGACAAATGTTGATACCCTCTTCTTCCCTTGCCCTGCAACTCTCCCTCTGAAATCGAATTCTAAATTCTGAAGAATCGACTTCCCTCGGGTTACTAAGTGTTTGTCAGGCTTATCTTCAACTGACCCACAAGTCTTCATTTATACTTAAACTGTTGATGAATCAACGGTTGTGATCTAATCCTTAATCAACGACTAAGATTAAATTAGACTTTATCCTCGTCACTAGAAGCTTCTCACCCACATGTTAAATTAATTCACTTTAATTATTTAAATTCCTTAAGTTTTAACTTAGGCTTCATTTAAAATAATTAATTATTTGAATAACTTTAACTCCAGGTGGAATTTCTCCAAACGATTTCTGGGTCTTGGAGATCTCATGTGTTCTAGCCCCTCCACAAAGTTTCAGAGATAGAGCATATCTGATGCTAACCAAAAATCATCAGAACAGATCAGTGTTGTGCAATGCAGAGCAGCAGCAGCGCAGTGCATCAGAGGGACAACGTAGTAGTTACCAGCAGTGAGAGTCTTCAGCACCGAGGTGCATCCACTGAACACTTGTTTAATTTTTGGTGAGTTCAGCTGCTTCTCTCAACAGCTAAATTGCAGTGCAGATGTAGTGTTAGCAGTGGCAGTGCTACCAGCATAGCAGATGTAGCACTTGAGAGGGAGTTGTAGTACAGATGCAGCAATGGCAGTGATAGTGTCATGGGCAACAGTACAGTGGTTGATGGACATCAGCAGTATGCAACAGGCATATTGTTAGAGCACCTTCCTTGCTAAGAGGGAGTGTTGATTTTTGTAAGATCGGAAAGTGCTCTAAGCCCCAAATTTGGTGGAAAGGCTTAGACATGGGTATTCCAAAGAACCCGAAAACTGTTTTGTGAAAATTCCACTCAAATCATGTTTTATTAAAATAATTAATTATTTTAATGGAGACCCTAAGTCTAACTTAAAGAAATTAAATAATTAAAGGGCAATAAATAAAGCAGTGTGAATGATCTAGAAAAAGAAAAGATTAAGTCTAATATAATCTTGGCCGTTGATTAGAGATCTAATCTCGGTCGTCGGTTTCTCAACGAGAAGACTATAAAGGAAGGCTTGAGGGTCATTTGGAAAGAGACACACGAAGTGAATATTGAGATCGAATTCTTCTGACGGAGCAGTGCTCGGACGAAGATCAGATCTAAGTGATTCTGTGCAGTGAGAGGCAAAGATAGCATCCGGAGAAAATTTTTCTCAGTCGAAGAATGATCAACAGAGAGAGTCAGAGAGATGTCCAGCAGAGCCAGCGCAGAGCAAGTCAGGGTGACACAAAGGCTACGCAGAACCACGTAAGGCTACGCAAAGGTTGCGTAGGGGCTCATGTTGAGATCTTGTGTATTTGGGGTAGCATCAGTTGTGCTCTAGCTCCCAAATTTTGTGGAGGGACTAGAGTACACTTGATCTACAAGATCCAGAAATGGATTTGGGAAATTTCATCTGGTTTAGGAGATATTAAATTAATTAATTATTTTAATGTATTTCTTAAGTTAAAACTTAGGAAAATAAAATAATTCAAGTGAATTTAATTAAACATGTGATGAAATTATCTTAAGTCCAACGGATCAAGCCTTCTTTTAATCTTAGCCATTGATTAAAGATTTAATCTTGGCCGATGATTTGTCAACGAGAAAAGTATAAAGGAAAGGCTTGGGGTCATTTGTAACACACACAGAAGCAGAGCATTGAAGGTAAGCTGAGATTCTAGGGCGAGGTTGCTAAGAATTCTCAAGTGTTTCAGCTGCAGAGAGAGGAATTTAGACCAAGGGGATGATCTGATCCCGGGGTCTAGAATACACAAGAAGCAGAGAAGAGATCAGGAAAGACAGCACAGTAGCAACAGCAACAGACGGCAGCAGCAGCAGTAGACGGTGGCAGCAGCAGCAGCAGCAAGGACAGCGTGATTTTCAAGAAAACCTTCAGGAGTTACAGAGAGACCCTTAGGGGAGCGTAGTGACTGTGTCACCCTGTCTGGGGTAATGCAGTCTCTTCCAGTGGCAGCGATGAGCACTTGGAGGCCTTCCAAGGCTGACGCAGAGCCCAGCAAGGGCTTCAGAGGCTAACGCAGTGTCTTTCAGAGGCAGATCTAGGGTTTCTAGGCCTAGATCTGGCTGAGTTCTGTAATTCTCGTTTGAGGGTGTGGATCAGTCAGTATTGTTGGTCTTAAATCAGCCAGGTGCTGTAGATCTAGAGTTTTCTCTGTAGGGTTTTCCAAATCTGGAACCCAGAGTTGTGTATTCAGAAATATTCTTAATAATAGAGCCCTCCAGCAGCCAAAGACCGATTTTCCCACATTGGATTTTTCAGGGGACAGTTTGTCCAGAAATAACTGTGTCACTTTGTCTATGCGTGCATGTGCTTATTCTAGATCTGAATTGGTAGAGAACTGTTAAGTGTTTTTCTTAGATGTTAACTTGAATTTATTCAATTGATAACTTGTATAAGTAGGAGAAGCTTAACTGGATTAACAGTGATAATTTTTGCATAAGAATTGAGATTCATAAATTTCTACAGCTCAGAGGGTTTCTGAGATTTCACTGTCGGAACTGATCCAGAAGTTGGAAGCCAGGGTGTGAGACCAAGAGGCTGAGATCTATGATTCTGGGAGTCAGATCGATCCACAACTGGGGCGACGTAGTGCTTAGAGGAGATTGTTGAGATTTTGTCTAGTTGGTGTAGCATCAGGTGTGCTCAAGCCCTGAAATTTTGTGAAGGGGCTAAGACACTTGAAATCCAAAACCCATAAAGTGTTTGGATAAATTTCAGCTAGTGTTCAAGTTATTCAAATAATTGATTACTTTAATGTATTTCCTTAGTCTAAACTTAGGAAAAGTAAATAATTAAAGTGAATTAATTAACACATGTGCTGAAATGTTCTAAATGATGCAGATCAAGTAGTCTTTTAATCTCAGTCGTTGATGAGTGTTTTAATCTCGGTCATTGAGGGGTTCAACGAAAAAGTATAAGAGAAAGGCTTGAGGGTCAGTTGGAAACACACACATAGATGTAGAGCTGAGAGACTGATCTGGAATTTTAGGGTAGGGTTTGCTAAGAATTTCCAGAGGAATTTTCTGCAGCAAGGGGAAGTATCGGCTGAGGGGATGATCTGATCCCAAAGCCAAGAGTCAGAGGAGCAGCTTTCAAGGACAGCGCAGAGGAGCAAGGGCAGCAGCAGCAGCTGTGAAGTGTAGAGGCTTCAGCTGCTACGCAGGCCCAAGAAGGGGCAGTGCTGCAACTTCAGAGGACTTTAGAGTTACGCAGAGGCCTCTAGAGGCAACATAAGGACTGCCCCACCCACTCTGGGGTTACGCATTCCCTCTCTAAGCAGCGCAGAGGCATGCAGAGGCTGAAGAGACTGACATTGGGGCTTCAAGGGCAGCGCTGGGGTTTCTAGGGCCAGATCCGGGCTGAGTCTTGTAAATCTCGTTTGAGGGTGTGGATCAGTCAGAATCTTGGTCTCAGAACAACAGGGTAGCTGCAAATCTATGTTTTTCTCTGTCAGGTGAACAAGATTTGGTGCCCAGATTTGTTGTACTCAGAATCTACTTGATAATAATAAATCCTCATATCTACTGCACTGGTTTTCCCGCTTTGGGTTTTTCTAGGGACTTATGTCCAAAAATCAGTGTGTCACTTTGTTTGAATGAGCGTAATATTCAGTAAATGATCTGCATGTGTAGGCTATTAGTTGTGTTTACTTTGGTATTTTCTGAATATTATTTCTGAAGATAACTTGTATAATTTAATCAAGTAGGAGGAGTAAACCATGATACTACAGTAGAATTTTCACATGGTATTAGAGCGATAGAAGAACAAGCTGAATCTCCAGCAAATTAGCTGAAGAATATTTTTTCAGCAGGACAGGAGCAGAAGCAACAGAGATCTGGAAGGAGGAGCTTGGCAGAAGGATGACACAGACCCAGGAAGGGGCAGCGTTGTAGCTACAGAAGGCCATCAGGCTTACATAAAGCCTTCCGAGGCCAGCGTAAGGACTGCATCACCCAGTCTGGGGTTACGCAGTTTACTTCTGAGCAGCGCTAAGGCTATGCTAGGCCAGTCAGTGGGACGTAGTCCAGTCATTCTTCCTGTTGCAGAAAATCCTTGCCAAGATCCAGAAGCAATGCTTTAGATCTTCAGCAATGCTGGTGTGGTGGAGATTCTGTCGGTGCCGAATTGTGCCTAGCTAAGTCAACAAAGAGCGGAAGGAAGACAGTCACTCAGCAGATCTGAGCCAAACAGATCTGAGATTTGATCTGGAGGGTGATCGGAGAGTACTGTCTGATTGTATTTGGGGAAGATTTCCAGGAGGGAAATCAATTGTCAGAGGGAGCAACTACTATAGAGGGTTTCTAATCACCAAGGAACCAAAATCCAGCATTTTATGTTGAGTATTGCAACAGAAAGAGGAAGAGGAGTATCTGTTCCGACAGATCTGAGCAGATGGCGTGATATTGACTGAGAGATCAGGATAGGTTGGACAGCATGTCCAACTTTGTTATATGGAGGGCCAGAATCCTGTCAGTTTTGAATGAGTATGGTCTGAAAGATCATGAAGAGAAAGTTCTAGTTGTACCAATCGATGCAGATCCTCTAAAGAAGTACGAAGAAAATCAAGCGCGAACTAAGTGTTTGCTCATGCACGAAGTCAAAGAACACGTCGTGCCTCATATTGCCGACAAGAATACGGCAAATGAGATATGAGTAGCATTGGACACGATGTATCAGGAAGGCTCTATCCAACGAAGGATGCTTCTGGAGAATCAGATGCGGTTGTTCAAGATGATGAAGGGTTGTTAAATTTGGACAACTAGGTCCAAACTCCATGTTGTGATGCTCAGATGAAGATACCAATATTTTTATTGGGTTCCTCTTTCAAAGAGGTACAAGATCAATCTAAAGATCATCTTGATTTGATGAGCAAAACATTTATTTTGAATTTATTTTCTAATATATTCAAATATATGCATGTCAGCTTTAAGGTTTTGTACCCCAGCAAATGTGTCACACACCCTCAGTGATGGATATAAATAAGGTCAACGTTGGAGGACATTTCACTCATCTCATCTCATCATCACACATATTTCTCTCTCCACTTCTAATTGGTTCGAGCTACTTGGAAGCAATCTACGGTTCACACATGGGAGAAGGACAAAAACGTTTCAGATGCAGCTAGGGTTTCCACCACAGGTTTGACCAATGTTGACTTTGTTCAATGCATAGTCAAACGAAGCTTAATTTTGGCACAAACTTCGATTTTTGCAGTGCGTAAATTTTGGCACAAGAACCGAAGTCAAAGGTTGACCATAGACTGTGCTACGTTGACTTTGACTTCCTGTTGTTCAGTGTTGACTTTCTGGGCAGCGTTGACTTTTCTAGGGTTGACTTTAATTTGACTGTTTGGCTGTTTTTAAGGTTGTGTGACATTGCTGGTTAGCCGCCATATCGAGACTTTGCTAGTTGAAGCATCCTGTTGACCGCCATAACGCACCATCACAATTATCTGTTTCTGGCTTGTCTTCTATCGATCTACTGGTATGTTCTATCAGCATTTTACTTTATGGTTTATGTGATTGTTGTCTAATATTGAAGAGAAGGTAAAGTTGCATCAAGCATAGAACATCTACATAAATTTACAAGGGTGAGAAGATAGATCCATTCCTCTTCAGACTTAAGACTATCCGAGATCAGCTGATTGCCATGGGTGCAAATCCAGATGAGGGGCTCCTAGTGAGGACGGCCCTAAATGCAATCTCGGAAGAATGGGAAACGTTTGTCCAGAGCATTCTGGGCAAGGCAATGTTACCATCATGGGCAGACATGTGGGCAATCCTCCATTGGGAGGAAATCAGGAGAATCACCAAGAGGCAAAGCACCAGAAGCTGATCAGCCAGAGTGAAGAAAGAAGAGGAGGAGGATGCAGCCCTTGCATCAAAGGAAAGGAAGCAGCAAGGGAAGAAGAAGAGGGACCTATCCCAGTTCCGGTGCTTTAACTGTGGCGATCATGGACACTTCGCCAACACTTGTCCTAAAAAAGAAGGACAATGGATCTTCTGAATCCAAGGCTGCAGCAGCAAAGGTTGATGGCTCTGATGATGATGCAGCCATGAGTGCTCATGTGCCTCGAGAGAAGAGGTGGGGTGACATGGATTTGTAGAGCAGCTACAGATCAAAGTGGCAGGATCCTTGAGTCAACCCTACTCTTGGATCACATACGAGCTACGGGAGCCTTAAGACGATAACGGGACGAGTTGGGAGATGGTTGCAGAAGGTCACATTAAAGCAGAAGGGAGAGCTGAAGAGCTGAAGAGGGAGCAGCGTAATCATGAGGCAGCAGCGCAGAGGCTGATGGGACTTCAGCAACACAGAGAAGTAGTGCTCACACAATACAGAGCTGCAGCAGCGCAGTGGCTTCAGGAGGACAGTGTAAATCAACAGCCAAGGGAGCTTCAGTGATGGATGCAGCCTGACTTGTCTGTCAACGATTGGGCAGGAGTCCTTCAATTGCTTACTTCTCGGAAACTGAGTTGCAGTGCAACAATTAGCGGTGGCAGTGCTATGGGCAGCATGATGCAGCTATTTGAGAGGGAGTTGCAGTACAGATGTGGCAATGTCAGTGGCAGTGACATGGGCAGTAGTACAAAAAGCAGCAGTGCAGTGGATGGAGGGCAGCAGGCCAAGCATCAACAACACAGAAACCAACATCAAGGTCTTGCAGTACATGGTGTGGATGTATTGCTAGAGCACACTTCGTGCTAAGAGGGAGTGTTGAGATTTTGTGTAGTTGGGGTAGCATCGGGTGTGCTCTAGCCCTGAAATTTTGTGAAAGGGCTAAGACACACTTGAACTCCAAAACCCAGAAAGTGTCTAGAGAAATTTCAGTTGGTGTTCAGGTTATTCAAATAATTAATTCTTTTAATGTATTTCCTACGTCTAAACTTATGAAAATTAAATAGTTAAAGTGAATTAAATAACAAATGTGCTGAAATGTTCTAAATGACGCGGATCAAGAAATCTTTTAATCTCAGCCGTTGACGAGTATTTTAATCTCAGTCTTTGAGGGGTTCAACGAAAAAGTATAAGAGAAAGGCTTGAGGGTCAGTTGGAAACACACACATAGATGCAGAGTTGAGAGACTAATCTGGAATTCTAGGGCAGGGTCTGCTAAGAATTTCCGAAGGAGTTTTCTACTGCGAGGGGTGGTATTAGCTGAGGGGATGATCTGATCCCGGAGCCAAGAGTCAGCAAGAGGTAGAGGAGCAGCTTTCAAGGACAGCACATAGGTGCAAGGGCAGTAGCAGCTACGGAGCGCAGAGGCTTCAGTCCCTACGCAGGTGCTACATAGGCCCAGGAAGTGGCAGCGCTGCAGCTTGAGGGCTTCAAAGTTACATAGAGGTCTCCAAAGGTAGCGTAAGGACTGCGTCACCGACTCTGGGGTTACGTAGTCCCTCTCTGAGCAACGCAAAGGCACTTAGAGGCTGAAGAGACTGATGTTCGGGCTTCAAGGGCAGCGCTGGGGTTTTTAGGGCCATATCTGGGCTGAGTCTTGTAAATCCCGTTTAAGGGTGTGGATCAGTCAAAATCTTGGTCTCAGAACAACAGGTTCGCTGCAAATCTATTTTTTTCTCTGTCGGGTGAACCAAATCTGGTGCCCAGATTTGTTGTACTCAAAATCTACTTAATAATAATAAACCCTCATATCTGTTGCACCGGTTTTCCTGCTTTGGGTTTTTCCAAGGACTTATGTCCAAAAATCAGTGTGTCACTTTGTTTGAATGAGCATGATATTCAGTAAATGATCTGCATGTGTAGGTTGTTAGTTGTGTTTACTTCGGTGTTTTCTAAATACTATTTCTGAAGATAAATTCTATAATTTAATCAAGTCAGAGTAAACCATGATACTATAGTAGAATTTTCACAGAGGTGACGTAGGGCCTACGCTGTGAGTCTGTGACTGCACAGGGACCTCCAGGGGCAGCTTCTCCAGTGTCCAGATTAACCAGATTTTCCATTGATTGACGTATTCTTACAATTTTCTCTCTGCCAATATTTCTCTCTGTAACTGAATAACCCTTGAGGTATTCAGAGATATATTCATAAATTGCTACTGCTTAATAATACAAACCCTCAGATCTACTACACTGGTTTTCCTGCATTGGGTTTTTCCGAGGACTTAGTCCAAAATAAAGGTGTCCTATGTGTGATTGATTTCTTGCTCAGTTTCCTTGTTTCCAAATCATTTTAATTAAGTGTAGGTTGCTTCAGTAGTTATTTCAATAATTCAGATCTGAATTAATTCTGTAAATGTAATTTACATAATAGGCGAAGTAACTCAGATAGTTGCAATAGGATTCCTTAGATTTTCAAATCTAGGAATTTTCACAAATCTCAATTGCTCGAGCTATTTAGCCAGGTCACTTGTTGTTTAGCAAGATTTTTTCGAGCGGAGAACTCACCCATTCTTCGGGGGCTTCGAGTACCACCCTAGTTTGGTTTTCTATTTCATCTGAGAGAGCTTCACGATGATATCTTCAGCTTCTGCATTTGATTGCCCCAACAGTGTGTATTTCTGGAGGACGGAAAGATAATCCAAGAGGACGCAGTTG
The DNA here is from genome assembly GCA_034641835.2 of Pinus albicaulis. Lineage (NCBI taxonomy): Eukaryota > Viridiplantae > Streptophyta > Pinopsida > Pinales > Pinaceae > Pinus > Pinus albicaulis. The sequence continues at coordinate 1,569,252,436 of CM076580.1, forward strand.
GGTTCTTGTGTGTTTGTTGTTGGTCGCAAGGTTCATTAGCTTACAAGAGCTAAAGTAAAACCTAGGTTCATTAGCTTTTCAGCTATAGGCAAACCTCCCAAGGGCTGAGAGTGACATTCTATTTCTACAGCAACATGGTAGTCTTTGGGCTAGTGCAAAGGAGGAGAGTTGCGCCTAGTTGTGGAGGAAGGTCTCAACCATTTGAGCTTCGTTTGCTGAGGGGGACAGAGGAAGTGTAGGAGGGATTATTTGTTGCACATTTGGAGGGTTGTTGAGTATTTCGTTGGTCATTTTGTAGACAGCGTATTCAACAGCTACTGGGAGTGTAGGGCTTATTGGGGTCAACTTTGGAGGGTCATGATTTGGCCTAACCATTTCTGAGATTTGTTCGGATTGGCTTGAGGAGTCCGGGAGTAATTTTTGAGAATTTCTGAGCACCAGATGTGGGTTTTTTGGCCAATTCATTGCAGTAGTTAGTACAGAATTGTTGCTGGAGAGCGTAGGGCCTTGGGGATCGATTTTGGAAGGTCAAAACTAGGCCAAAACATTTCTGGATTTTTTTGGGTTTTGGGCAAGGATCACATTCTCAAATTCCTATAATTTTCTGGGCAGTTTTCAGTGGGTAGATCAGAGACCAAATTCAGGAAGCAATGAAGTCTTGGATCAGCATCATAGTTTTCTAGAGGATTTAGCTTGAACAGTTGTTGGGATTTCTTGTATTCATAACCTCGTTCTTGTAGCTTGCCTTATGCAAGCCCAGGTGCATTTTCTCCAAATTACTTTTACCTCAGCATCATTATCAATAAAATCTTGGTCAGTTTTTGGATTTGGAGCAATTGCATTTTCTCCAACTTACTTGTACCTCAGCATTATTATTAATAAAATCTTGGCCAGTTTTTGGATTTGGAGCAATTTCTGTTTCATGTGTCTAAGTTTCTGAAATTTTATGTGTTTATATATTTGCATATTTTTTATATCATTGTAAATTTTCCATTTGGAATATTACACAGGTCAAGTTGATAGAGGAGCAGGAAGACTCCATGAGTTGTCTTGGCATGTTGGCCGTGTGCGGGGGCATTCGATGATCAATGTACCTTGGCAAGAGGTTGTCAAAGGAGGTGGCATCGGCAAGCCACCAGATAGTTCCTTGTATGGAGAGGAGTATTTCCCATGGATATATGGGGCACAGGGGTCACCAAGGGGCAACACACTAGGGACACCCCCACAGGTACATAGGAAGATTCGCATGTCAAATCTCTCAGGGAGGATCAGGAAGGGAGATCCACTCATCTGAGGTTATGGAGATCAGAGAGTGGATACAATGATACTGACAGGATGCAGACTGATGCTTACTGACTCAGTTTTAGACCATGGCATCCAGGGATGTATAGGGGCATGCAGTGGTGTGCAGCGATATGTATAGGGGCACGGAGGTGCACAATGGTGCTTAGTAGTGTGCAAGGTCGCACCGGGGTGTAGGAGGAGCGGTTCACATTGCAGTGCATTTCCTGATAGTGTGACAGACGCATTGATACAGGAGGGATACCAACTGATCCGTGGTGATGCGATAACATGTAGCAGGGTCCAGCAGTGCATAGAGATGTGCAATAGGGTGCAGTTATATGCCAGGGGGCATGAGGATACATGGTTATATGCAGCAGCGTGCGGGGCTTCACTTCAGACCGAGAGAGTATTGCTAGCAGGGAAACTACTTGACGAGAGCGTTAGGCATGCCATTGAGGGGGACATACCCAAGTTTGGAGAGTGGTTTGGTCACGGGGCCGATCAAGAGTGTCCACACTGGTTCTCGACAATACCCATCGGAGCCCAGGCATCTCTCACTCATTGGCCTTGAAGGTAGTTGAGGGGAGCCTTGTTGTGTCCGATCGAGGCCTACATTGTGGGTGGTGGGACTTGGGAGACTTTCTTGAGATGACTCTATGAGATTCAGTGCATCAGGGGCACGATAGGGATTCCCCGGTGGAGGAGCAGGGTCGGTACGAGAGAAGGCAACCATGGGCTAGGAGATGAGATGATCTTCTGCAGGGGTGGTATACCGTTCATCTTTGAGCCCACACTTGGGGAGCGGATCATGGGCGAGATATGTGCCTCTTCTTTAGTAGGGCTTGTTGGGATCTTACATGTACAGGGGATACCTTGTATAGCTAAGGCAGTTTTCCAATGGCTATTTGGGCTTCAGACACTGTAATGGCACATTACCGAGGGTGTGGATGCCAGAGTTAGTGGTGATGATTGGCTGGAGCGGGACAACTCCACATACACTGAGTCGGTCATGGGCATCAGACATTTGTCTATTAGAAACATACAGGTATTAGCTATATTGCACGTGGGGTTCCCAGTGGACATCGATACTACACAGTGGCAGGGGACAAGAATTGGAAGCGATTGGCTTTCAATTTGGCTTTGGGTTCCAGGGATCCATTGGGGCAGTAGACCACCTTTCTCCGAAGGGATCACGGAGATGACAATGATAGGACGACATCTCCCTTGGGAGGTCAGGATGGGGATCGTCAAGATTATCGCTCTGGGCCGAGGAGAGCTTTCCCTGCTACTGTTTCGACCAGAGATTGGACGAGGATTGGTAGATGATGGCTTTGATGGGATGCCCTGGCAGGATTGCCTTCAGCACTATAGATTTGTCCTTTATTGGGGTCATGACATAGGATTACGGGAGTGGATGGATTTGCAAGAGCATGATGGGGTCGCAGTCATGCCCAAACTGGTGCAACGCCTACACGTTGAACTCACTTCAAGATTTGTATGGGGCCATGGAGCTACAAAGAAGAGCGGTTGAGTCACAAACTTAGGAGAAGGTTCTTTGTTGACCTCTGGAGTGTCACCTGATGATAATGTGAAGACTCCATGCCCAAGGATGAACCGAAAGACACTTGTGCCATCAGATATCATCAGATATCATCATGTTCAACAGAGTTTTTAAACTCTACTTCTTCCTCTCATCATTTTCTTCTTCAGTCTTCAGATTCCGCAGCCCTTCGTGGATATTGTATAAATGTCACTAGCATGATGAATAAAGCCATGTAACAGGGCTAGGATGTTGGGACTCGATCAGCAAGCGAGTACACCTTGGAGTGTTTTTTTACTTGGTTAATTATTCCTTCTTTTTAGCGGCGAATAATTTTCTAGGTTTTTTCACTCATTGCATTACCCCAAAGCCGAGGTGACGGCTTGAAGGTTGAGCCCCTAACGCATCTTAGTGTCTAGAGTCGATGTATATTACCATGCTAGGTCATCTCTGAAATTTCGCGGAATTTGACTAAGTCTAAGTAGGATTTTTTAATATTCCTTCCAATCAATTCTCCTAGAAATCTCACATCTTTAACTTAGTTTTCCTTTAGGGACCACCCCCCTTAGCTAACCTAGGAGATAGCTTAAACGGAGAGAGTTGGGAATAGGTGACAACCCCTTCTCTGAGTTCCTTGCCACCAACCACACCTGTGGGGTTGAAGGCTTTTCCCACTAACTGTCGGTAGGTGTAGGCGTTAGAGAGGGTTCCCACCAAGGAAGGACATCCAGGTATTTTGTTGGGTCTCAGTTTGGCAATAGGCATGATACCTCTCAGAGACTTCCCAAGATGGGATAACACTTCACATGGGTGGCCTTATGACCAGCGGGATGTGCTTGGCCCCCACAGATACTATGCCATCAGGTTCCAGGAGGGGAGGAAATGGTATGAGTACTATGGGCAGTTGACCATAGTTAGTGGCGCAATGTCGACATGGTGGTATCCTTTTGACATTAGCATGGGGCCCCGATATTACAGGGCTTGGAAGTTCAACCACCTTTAGGGATGAGCTGCTCTCTACAGAGGGAGGTCATGCAGATCTTCCGTTGGGGTTCAGTTCTATGAAGAGTATTTGGTCCCCTGGAGATTCGTTGATGACTCAATGGCACATTTGGGACCTTGGTATTGTTTGCAACGACTGTTGGGTCAACAGAGAAAGAGAGCTTGTTCGAGCATTGCTCTAGGACAAGAAATTTTTGGCAGGGAGGACTGTAATGTCCCGAATTTCGATTTTTCCATCCGAGGAGGTCAATGGAGATTTTGTGGGTGGTGCTAAGCATAGCACAATTTTGAAATTTAGGCATTGGAGGCAATTTTGATATGGGAGGCATGAGGACTTAGGAGAATAAGAGAAATTTCAGCCTTGGTGGAATGTGGGGACCACAAAAAGGAGGCAATTCGACCCTTGGAGATAATTTGCACTCGTAGAGGAAGAGAGAGAAAGAAAAGGGGGGGTACGAGTTAGTGGAAAATGGGGTCCACCAAGAGAAAGAGGGCCAACTTTTATAAATAAGAAAAGGAGGCCTCCATTTGGCATCTTTTGACAATCTAACTTGAACACAAGTTTTCTTGAGTTGTTTAGCCAAGTAAACCAGTGTTGTTTAGCACAAGAAATTCCCAAGCGGGAATTACAACCTCTCTTTCAGTGGACTTCGAGTGCCACTCTAAGAGGGAATTTTTGTGCTTAGTGGGAAGGAATTTCGCTGGAGTTTGTGGGACAGCTCAGCTCACTCTTCAGCCAATTCGAACTTCCAAGAGGACACAGGAGAAAAATCGTACCACTGAGCTGAGGGAGTTTCAAGGGGTATTTTGGCTGGAGGATTTAGGATAAATTTCACTAAGGGTGGACCAACAATTATGGAGAATTTCAAGGCTAGAAGTTGTTGTTTCGGGGAGAGCCGAATTCATCATTTGGGCTTACGTAGAAGTGTCACTGGGCAGAATTCGTGGGCTGGATTCTTCTCACTTGTGCCGGATTTGAGAAGATATTTCTCTCAGTTCTTCCAGAGGGAAACTACAGGGTCCTGGGTGGTCGGTAAAATTTCCCAAACCCTTCCTGGATTTTTATGAGTTTGTGGTGGAGAGCCCAAGATTAATTTGGTAGAATTTTCTGAGCACACTTTTGGAGGTTCAAACAAGGGTTTTTTCTAGCTAGTAGTTGCAGAAATCTAGGGTCAGCGCAGTACATTGAGGAGAAGTCTTTCCTTTGCATCCGGGCAACATTTCTCTCACCTGGGATTGTCTAGCTTGCTTTGGCAAGCCCAAGTGCACACATTCCATGCATTGTATACACTTCTATATAATATAATGGCTCATTTTTTGTGCAATTCTAGTGCAATTTATGGGTGTTTAGTTGTTGTTTAAATATCTTTGTGTTGTATGTGTATTTTTCTTTGTTATCATTGTTATTTCCTTTTTGGAACATTACAGTGGTATCATAGCATAATCTTGGCCAGTTATGGGGAGGCTAACAAGATGATGTAGGAGTTGATGAGGCATAACCAGCAGATCCTAGAGTGGATACAACAAATGATACATAACCATGGGAGAAGCCAAGCACATGCACGAAAATCCTAGTCATACAACACCCATACGTATGGCCAGTATGGTCTGCCTACCATGCCTCGTTTCCTGGATGAAAAGGAGAAGGAGAAGTATCGTTCAGGGGTTGGATCATCATGTAGAAGAGGGCAGTTAGAGTGTGAGACCCAGAGGCAATTTTGCTGGTGGAGACTTGGTTTTAGACATTGGGAACCTGATGAGGATCAACCCTAAATTTTCATTGGTGATCAACCCTAAATTTTCTCCATATTTTTCTCCCCTAAAATCGGTCCTTTTAAGGCTAAGGCGAAAATCCAGGGCTTGTAGCGAAATTTTAGGGAGGAGGTTTTTTGGTGATTTTAGAACCTAAACATCAAGCTTAGATTCTATGCTACCAAACCTCCAATTTTGGTGGGGGCAACCACTCAAATTTCATCCATAAAATCTCTTGTCCTAGGTGTTGCTCCAAGAGGAAAACCCTAGTCCCTTTTCCCCTCAACTTGAGGATTTTCTTGAGGGTTTCATGAGCCTTGGCTTGGTTGAATATAATTGTAAGAAACCCTTTCCCTCAGGGCTTGACCATGTGGATACCTATCACCATCTAAGAACTTCAAAACTCCAAGTCTTGTGCTTTCTTTTCTAGGGCTTTCCTTAGAGAGAAATTTGCTTCTTGGAAGCCTTGTACCTTTAATGAGACTCTCTTTCGAATGAGCTCTAGCTTGATCATTTTGTGCCCTATACCTAGCCTATCTATTCTAAGTGATATCCTTCCTACCAGGACTCCTCCCATCGGTGAAAGTTTGTAAAGAGCAGGGGGTTTTGGCTAAGGTGACATTGAGCCTCTACCCCATTGTTAGCACTTTTTCTAGCTCTTGTCTTTTAGGGTTTCCCTCTCCAAGCCCTGCTAGATTTTGTGGTAATAGGCTCTTCACTAGCAATCTATGGAGCTATGATAGTTGATGATAAAATTCCATATTTATACAACTGTGCATTTATTGGAGAGGGTGCTTTTGTTATTTTCCTCCATATTCCAATTGGGATTCTAATTTACCCCTACTCTTGAGTCTTGCCTTTGACTTCACTCTTTTTTATGGAACCCTATTGGGTTGTTGATGAGATTTGATTATCATTTTCACCTTCTTCATCTTGCAAAGTTTTACACTACCAAAATGATTGTGAAATTTATTTTGGCTGCTTAGTATGAGTAAAAATCAGTTTAAGTGGTCAATGGCTGTGGTGCTACTACAGTCTACTACCACTACAAAATTACTATCACTATTGGTTTTTCAATCTATTTGTGGGAATAAATTGGTCATGTCTCAAAAATTACCATATGGCCATATCTTTTCAACCATTTCATTATGATTCTTTATATGCCTTATGTTTTATACTTGGATCATGAGTCAACATCAACAACTCCTATTGTCCTGTGCATTTACAGTATAGGTGCTTTTCCAAAGGATTTCATGATTACTTTCATTTGCATTTCACAAGTCCGTAGTTTCCTTTCTTCTTGTTTGACCTAGATCGACACATGGCAAGGACTACTAAATTTACTTGAATGATGGAAAGAAACTAGATACATAACTAATTACCAATCTATATTAACAGACACATTTATCATCATGTGCAATTTTGCTTGCTATACTACTGTTTCCTACATGGCATTGTTCATATAGCATTTGATTGCATCTATAAATGGATAAGATTATGGCCTTCTCCATCTAAAAATCAGTTTTCTCAGACCTTGTCATCTACTACACCTATGATTCGTTTGCAAACTAGTTAGTTGAATTTTATCTTAAAAATTATAGTTTAAACACCCAGATACATCACCTTTTGTAGCAGTAAAGGACAACACTTGAAGCAAAAGAATGAAGTCAAAACAACAGATATGGCATAAATTATCTAGGGAAAGCATTGGGAAGCTCCAACACAAGAGATTCACCTGAAACTTGTAGGGACTAGAACATTCAAAACGAAGGCCATGACAAGATGTCATATGAAAGGAAAACCAGCATTCATCACCAGCTTCTTGTGTATGAGTCGACATAGGTCCAGCCTCAACAATTTCTTCCAAAAGAATTGAATCCTGTGGGCTTATATCTACAAAAGGAATGACAATAGTTAGGAAGTTACCCTCTAGAACTTGCAATAAGGAATATGTAGTGAATTTGCTTATATATATTCTTTCTATAATCAACCCTATGCTAAACAAAATTTATGAACTCTTAGGAAGCTTCCTAAGGAAGTAGAGTTTCCAAATGGAAAATTTAGTTAAAAGTATATTGTCCTAGCTAACAATAGTTTGAGGAATTGTATTATAATATTTTTTACCTCTATTTTGTAGAGTGCTTTGACGATGCACATTTTACACTAAAAATGGTGGGATCAAGTGGCTATATATTCCAGTCGAAGCGATTAATTTTACGTAACTATATTCATGAGTACCAATATCTTGAGTAGGGACAATAGCCTTTTCTCTCAAGGATGGGCCATCTCCAATCTCCTTGTTAGCCATATTCTTAATCTGATATCTATTTCTTTGTATTAGTTATGCATAATTCCACAGGAAAAGCATAACTTTTCTTTTGTCATAACCTAACTGATGAGAAATAACAGCCGAGATGCATTTCGGACAGAATAGGTATCAATGGAATATAACTGCAATTAATTATGTTCATTTCTAACCAAGACTTAAGTATGGTCAACTTTGGATTGCATTCAGTTTTTAGCAGTTGTCTTGAATATCAATTGTGATTATCAGTAGTCTATTTTGAACAGTAGTTAATTATGGTCGAGGAGTGTGTGTGTGTAAAGGTATGATTATTCTTTTCTTTACAATACACAGTGCATGTGTGTATGCTAAAATATTAATTTTATTTGAACAATTGACTACAAGCCTATTATGAGCCAATCATCCTGCAATGTGTGTGTGCAATTTCAGTGTCATATTTATTGATACTTAGAAGTTATCATCAGAATAAGTAATATGAACGTTGAAAAGATTAATAAGCCCCACAACATTGTAGAGGTATATTTGGACCCAAGAAAAATATATTTTGGGATTTATTCTTCAGTTTTACAAAAATCCATATACTGTTTCCCAAAATACTTAAAAAGTAATAATTTCTGTGTAGTGCATTATAGATATTATCAAGCTAATTAATTTTCATTGATCATACTTTTTCAGGTGATAAATAATTCGAAAGATACATCTTCAGAATCTGCTACTAAAACTAAAAATACATCTTAGCTATATTATTATTATTATTATTATTATCCAATTTTAAGGTCACGGCCAAGCCAGACACCAAATTGGTGTATGAGACCCCCTTGTTTGTGGGACAAGGGACCCACCTCCATGCAGCGATTTGACTGCTAAGTCTACGAAGGCATACATACTCTACCCCCCTCTGGTTTTGAACCTGTGACCTCATAGGAGGAAACACATGCTCTTAACCATTAGGCCCACACAAGCTTAACCATTTGGCCTCCACTGTAAGAAGCTAACTATGGAGTTGAATGGACATAAAGATGTATGAACAAATACCTCCATATTGATCTTCTAGTATGTGGTTTTGATCTTCCTGTCATGAGATGAACCAATTCTTCATTTAGAGTGTGTTCCATTATGTATCCTGATATTATTAACCACTCACAACTCAGTTTGAACAAAAAACTTATGCAAAAACAATGATAAATTGCAAAAATATATATTAACAAATTGGAGTATAATGTATCCTTTAGCACGTGTTTGCCTATCATTTATACTGAACCATCTAGTTAGTTTTTTGGTTGTACATTTATAAATTACACTTTCCTAATTCACTTCTCTAGGCTAGATTTTTTCTCATGAGTAAAATCTTTGCATTCTACTTTTTCTATGCACCATTTTACCCATCATTTTGCTTGATGGGTACACTAGTGAAGATTTTCACTACTCTTGTGATTTTCATCACAAAGGCAGGTTTACATGTTGATATTTTGGATGGTCTGAGAGCTGTGCTTTAGCCTTTCACTTGATGAGATTGCTGGTGATGTAGCCATGGATAGCTTTATGATGTTGCTGCTCTGGTTGTCATGGTGATTTCTTTACTTTCATTGCTACTACACTTCGTTGTGAAGTCCTATGATCATTGAATAGCTAATGATACATGTGTATGTATGACTCCCTTGATGGAACACCCTATAACTTTTACGCTAAGCTATTAGTGTATTAGTATCTTCATTTGCTTGAACACAATGGTATAGAGCACTTGGCAATCTCCACTTGCTATCACTCAATTTCACGTTCATTTGGGTTGATATGGTCTAGCATGGTGTGATGTTCTTGAGGCTAACACCCTTGCTCATGTTGAAGGTTTTCAACACATATTATGGTTTACTATGGCATGGATTGCACCCTCATGTGGAGCGTTATCCGCATCTACGTTGATGACATTCCCCCTATCCTCTTCAAGGATTTGGTGCCTTGTTTCATGGATCCACCTCCTTAGCACTTGATTTGAGGAGGACATCCACCTTTTTCGTAACATTATTGCACCACTTATCTATTTTGTGGTTAAGGGCATCCACGTTGGGAGATGCCATGAGTCTCTTGAAAAGGTTCTTCATGGTTTCATGCCCTATTTTGAGGAGATGTCCATCTTGAAAAAGGTTGTGCAATCATAGTTGAATATATCCCACAATGGAGAAGATCTAGGAGGTTTCAATCCCTAAATCTAGGGTTTCATTACAAATTCTAAGAGTGACTTGGTTTTAGAAGTACTCATCTTTTGACAAACTACCCAAATTTCTAGGAAATCAATGCCATTAGATGCAACCTAGCTGTGGGATTTCGAAAATGTGGTCATAATAGAAATTCCAAAAAAAATAGGCATATTATAGTATGCTCAAAATCTGTCATCAAAAAATCTCACCCCATTTTGACTTATTACCCCTCCTTTCAATAGGGCTACCCTACATTTTTTGGCCAAAGGCAACACCAATTGTAAGCCCAAATGTTTCTATAGCGCATGTGGGATGAAGTGTACAAGTTTTATTCCTACTTCCCTCTAGGTGGATGGACATGATTGGTCCTCTTAGTTCCCATATTCACAATCTATGGGTTCATGGTGCTTGCATTGACTAAGGGTAACTCCCTGCCTAGATGAGCATTCTTATGTCTTGGGTAGGTTTTGGAGGAAATAGGATGGATCTATTAGGACATGGCTTACAAGAACACTTATTATTATTGGCTCTATGAAAGCGATTGCACTATGTAAGGGTGGAAACACCCATTTTCATCATTATCATAGAATGCCTACTTTTTACCCCCCATATGAATTGTTGCCCTTTTGGCAACTCCCATAGAGGCACAGTTAGTTGGTATGATTTGTTGCTGCTTGGACGAGATTTCTTATCAGCCTCGACCTGTTAATCTCAACTCATCAGTTACATTTCTGTGCTCATTAGTCATCCACAGTAGTGTATCATTTCCCCGTGCCCCTGATCTCAGATGTGCTAGATGATATTTCATGTTGCTTTGATTAGTTGTAATATTCCGAATATAAATAGACAACAATACAAAGCAAGATAAACAAGCAACTACAACAAATAGAGAGACATCATACAAATATGGCAAATATGGAGAAATGTTGAGCCATTTTATTATATAAACTGAAATATAACAATGGGTACAAAGGTGATCAGAATGATAGCACCTTGGCTTGCTCAAGGCAAGCTGGAAATACTCTCAGAAATGCTCAAGGAATGGTTGCTCTGCCAAGGATTGTGTGATCTCCAGATGTGTTGCTATTGTTGCCGGACCAAGGTTACTTGGGAGCGGGAGCGAAACGCGAGCGGAGCGAGTTTATTTTAGAAGCTTCCGGTCCGAAGCGTTTTCGGGAGCGTTTTTTTATATATATATATATACATTTTTTTATATTTTTTATATTTTGATGCATATATGTCAACAAAAACATGTAGAATGATGAATTAGACATAAAAAAACATAAAAACATAGATTGAATCATATAACATCAATCATCTAGAAGTTATAATCTTCATCAACCACGCCCACGAGTTGGAAGCAGACAACATATTGACTCTTGAGTCTCGCAAATCATCAATCCGAAGGTTTCAAGCTTTCAAAATTCAATATATAACATTTATCATCATTGATATATAACATTTATCATCATTGATTTCAAATTTCAATATCTAACATTTATCATCATTGATTCATTGATTTCAAAATTCAATATACATTTATCATCATTGATATATAACATTTATCATCATTGATTAATTGATTTCAAAATTCAATATATAACATTTATCATCATTGATATTATATAACATTTATCATCATTGATTCATTGATCACCATATAACTTTCATGAAGCATCATATTCATAATTCATAATGACTTGTAAATAGTAAACTTATAAATGCCAACTTCAAAGTTTCACCTTTCAAATTCAAACTTCAAACTTAAATTGTCATTAAATATATGAAATCAAAAAGAGTCAAGTTTCAACTGTTCAACTGTCAACAACAAATAGAAAAGACTAGTAAAAAACAAATCTATTTTATCTGGCTGGCCCCTTGCCACGCCCACGAGAAATGTCTAATTTTTGTGAGCCACGAGGAAATGTTGGTCTTCTAGTACTCTCAGGAGTACCACGACCATGACTAGAAGGTGGAGGCTAGATCTGCAAAGGAACAATAGTGTGATATCGAGGAGTGGCACTGGCACTGACACTGGCACCTGCACCCGCATTGCTACCAGTGGATGGTGGGACTGGCCCTGTGTGTGGCAGTGCTGCTGATGCTTCATCATCATCCCTATAAAGTTCTGCTTCCAATTCTTCCAGATGTAACGTGTCGTCATCCAAATTATCATCCTCTGGGTTGTTGTCCCAGACTCTGTATGATTGATCCTCATTTTCCCGATCATAGTAATGGCTCAACAACCTCAAGTTATAATGCACATAAACCAAGCTTTCAGCTCAGTTTTCATTCAGTTTGTTTCTTCTCACATTGTGTATAAAGCTTTAGGTGCTCCAACACCTCTCTGCAGAAGAAGTGTTCACAACCTGTGAGAGAACTTTTTTAGCCAACTTTGGCAAAATTCCCATGCCGCCATATGCTTCCCACCATGTGAGAGCATCAAATCTGTCCCTGTCTTCCATTGCATGGAAAGAACCAAAGTTAGCAATGCAACTGAAGTATTTGCCTAATTCAAGGCGCAATCTAGCACACTCTTCCCTGTCGGGTACCAACTTGTCCAATGCCTTCATGTACCCCTATTGTACCTCTAGATCTGTGTGAGGGTTCATCCTAACCCCACCTCGAAGTGCAGGTTTGCCCAACCAAGATGGACAGTAATATTTTGGCGTAAGGATATATGCCAAAGCATGTAGTGGAACATTGAGTTTATTCCACCATGCACACACACAATCATGAATCATAGCATACGAGTTGGGATCATTATCCTTAACAATATCTTTTATTTGCCCCAACATGTTGTCCATCTGCTCATAAACCTCTCCAATGATTGGTTTATAAGTATCTGCAAACCGAATCATGTTATAAATGGGTTTGGTAAAATTCAAAATTTCCCTCACACGTGCCCAAAACAGAGGGTCAAGGGCAGTCTCCTCCACATGTTCGAAACCTTGCCTGTCAACTATTGTTGCTGCCCTGTCCTTTAATAGCTGCCAGTGTGGGCTTGATACCATTGTAGCCAATGACTCTCTTACCTTCAAAAGGCGCTTGAAGGTGAGGTAATAGCTAGCAAATCTAGTTTTTGCTATCTTCAACAACTCCAATTTGGAGTGAGTACAGAAAAGCCCATGGGTATTGCTATGATTTGTAATAAATTTTATCAATTTTTTACCTCTCTTGTACAAATCACCAAGCGATTTGAATTGAGGTTGTTTGTTTTTGATGATATCATGTATCAAAAGGTTCATTGTGTGAACCAAACACCCAGACCAAAAAATGTTGGGGTATTTATCCTCAATAATTGCTCTTGCTGCCTTACAGTTAGCAGCATTATCAATGATGACCTGTATGACATTGTATGGCCCAGTCTTTTCAATTATATCAAGTAATGGTTTTGCAATGTTAATACCAATTTTGAATTTGTCTGAATAATCATATGCTGCCAGGAAGATTGCACCACTAACCGACACAGCCAAAACACTTATCAATGGTTTTCCTTTTACATTGGTCCATCCATCAGAGACAATGGACAGCCCATGCTCATTCCACGAACTTGTCATTCTAGCCAAAGAATGGTTTATTTTAGCTTTTTCATGATCAAGACCCACGGTTCTGGCCTTGTCATACCCGGGGTTTTGTATCCTTTGGGGGCATCATTAATGGCAGAAACCATTTCATGCCAATAAGGTGAGCAAAGAACATTGAATGGCACCCCACATGCATATAGAAACCGGTAAACTTTTGAATCCACATCATTCCTACACCCTTCGTCCAAGAAATCGGATATGGTTCTACGCCTTAATCCAGTGCCACTGCCTCCAAAACCACTGGCATGGGTGGAAGTTGAACTTGTTTGTCCATGACATGTTGGGCCTGAATCAATGAAACCCTAGATCTTTTAGATGATCTCTGTAGGGCATCCTCCTCTTCCTTCCTATATTTCTCTCTCTATGTTGCTGGCACATTAGTACAAACTTTGATTCCAATATTTTTAGTTCCATCCCCTGGCATTATCCCACAAAGGTACCTTCTCGCACGGGTGTATGAACCATGGTATTGTTTATTGCAATGGGGGCAAATAAATTTAGTGGTTCCACCACCTTTCCCTCCTTCCATTTTTTGAACATATTTCCACAAAGGTGTCTGAGTTTGGTCTCGTTTAGTTGGGGAATCTGTGTCCTCAGGTTCTCCACTCCCCACTTCCTCCTCAACATAATCCTCCTCCTCTTCAAGATTTTCTTCAAATCCACCATAACCCTCCTCTTCAGGATTTTCTTCAAATCCACCATAACCCTCCTCTTCATCCTCCTCTTCTCTGATTTGCCTCTTTCTTCTACTACTCTCCAACACCATTATCACAAAGAAAGGAACCAACATGAGGAAAATCCCTAGCCATATAGCCATGATGGAAACAAGTTTCAAGTTTCAAGTTTCTAGCCCGCAAAACAAATGGAAAAATGCCAAATGGGAATAGGAAATGCAACATAGGAAAAAAACAATTCATTTTTTAAGTTTTAAATCCAATAAAATGCAACATTCAAGAAAAATTCAAGTTTTCATTTTTAAACAATTTAACAACCTACAAATTCATCCTAGAAAATACAAAATTGGATTAGAAGGCCTACCTCTTTCTTGCAATCTTCCTATTGCCTTGCTCCTTGCTCTCCTTGTCACTTCTGCAGCTCAACTCTCCAGTGCTCTCCTCAAGCTCAAGCTCTCTCTCTCACTCACTCAACAAACAATGAAAACAAAATGCCCCCCCCCCCCCTTATAAACAAAAAAAAAATTTCATTGAAAAAAATTTCCGCGCAGCGGGAAACGTTTTTTTTTTTTTCCGAGCGTTCGGGAGCGAATGCTCCCCGATCACTTCCAACGTTTAAAAAACGCTCCCGAAGCATTTTTTAAACGCCAGGAAGCGCTCCCAAGCGCTTCCTGAAACGCTCCCGAAAAGGCAGGGAGCGTTTTAACAGATTCGGAAACGCACTTCCAAAAAACGCTCCCCTTAGGAAGCGTTTTCGGGAGCACGTTTCTGAACGTTTCCAAAACGCTCCCGCACGGAGCACGTTTAGGAAACGAGAACGGGAGGGGTTGAAGCTTCCCCGCAACCCTGTGCCAGACTGCTGCTACTGCTGAAATGGAATGGCTCTTTGGGGCTGTTCGTCTGCTCAGAAAATTGTGAAACTCTGGAAATGAGCTCTCCTCTAATAACTCGGAAAAAACCAGTTAGGAATCTTGGAATAGCTGACCCCGGAATTTGACTCCCTTGGAAAATAACGCACTCCCAGTGAGTACGTTGGCCCTGAATGATAAATCTGCAAGTGATGGCCTCCTCCTGCTGCAAAATGATGATTAGTGAAGGGTTAGTCCCTCCACACTATCCTCGGGCTGAAATCCCTGATATCCCCTCACTCCCGAAACTGCCTCTACCACAGATTGCGTAATCCCTCAGAGAGACTGCATTGTCCAAGAAACTACATGATCCTGGTTAAAGGTGCTATGTGCTCTCCCCTGCAAAACGATGGATGGATCTCCTCACCTAAGCGGGCACTTGAAGTCCTCCAACGCTGAGGTTGGGATCTCTGCTCGGAAACACCCGATGTGTTGAACAGCACTTGCATAATTCGCTCAATAGCAAAAGCGTGCTCAATGTCAAAAGACAGAAATCAAAGATGCATAATAGAATGAGAGAATGAGGTGCCTCCTCTCCCCTTTATGCTTGAGAGCCTTGCTCTCACCCGGGCCCCACTAGACTGCGTTGTCCCTCCTTGGCCACGATGTCCACTCTCAACTATGCTGTCATGGGCCCACGCTGTCCACGCTGCCTCTTCCCTCACGCTGTCACTAGGGTCTCATGGGCCCCACGCTGTCTTCTAATATTTGCCTAAGTGACTTTAGGGAGACTTTATTTCCTAAGTGTCGATTATGGGTCCCATCACTTCTTTTTATTAACTGATAAACATAAGAAAGAAAAACTGGGCAAAATTAATATTTCCAATTAGTTGATGCTAATTGGGAATATTACATTAGTGGTTTGTAATATCCCTACTTAGCAATTCTACTAACTAGAATATTAATTTTTGATAAATTTTGATGTTTCTAATGTCAAGTAGAAATAAGGTGGGTCGGGACCCACAATTAATAATTAAAGGAAAAACTACAGCCTACTCCTATAGTTCACAAGGAAAAATTGTGGCCTTAGTGGGGTCTGTTGACCACTAGAGTGGCACCTAATGATAATGTGAAGACTCCATGCCCAAGGATGAACCAGAAGACACTTGTGCCATCAGATATCATCAGTTCAACAGAGTTTTTAAACTCTACTTCTTCTTCTCATCATTTTCTTCTTCAGTCTTCAGATTTCGCAGCCCTTCGGGGATATTGTATAAATGTCACTAGCATGATGAATAAAGCCATGTAACAGGCCTAGTATGTTGGGACTCGATCAGCAAGCGAGTACACCTTGGAGTGTTTTTTTACTTGGTTAATTATTCCTTCTTTTTAGCGGCGAATAATTTTCTAGGTTTTTTCACTCATTGCATTACCCCAAAGCCGGGGTGACGGCTTGAAGGTTGAGCCCCTAACACATCTTAGTGTCTAGAGTCGATGTATATTACCATGCTAGGTCATCTTTGAAATTTCGCGGAATTTGACTAGGTCTAAGTAGGATTTTTTAATAATTAAAAATTTTCCGCAAAATGGGATTTTTTAATTATTTTCTATGTAATGATGTAAAAAAGTGGCCTTAGGAAATGTCTGGGGTGTGTGACCAGTCGAAATTCATCTTTAGAGACCCAGCATTATCTTAGGACCCACTTTGAGGGTCAAAAAACGGCTTATGATCCCTCAAAATCCGATTTTCCTAATGTCAGTGGCAAAAAATGAGAAAAAATTAATAATTGGAAAAATTTACAAAATTTTCCAAAATCAAAATAAGTTAAATTTTGACATGGCAGATTGAGGATAAGTCAAAAGTGATATGGCAAGCATATGGGGCCCACCATAGGGTACAACCCAAGTCAGAGTCAAAATTTCAAGTGGCAAGTCAAGTTGGGCCCACGTTGAGTTCATACGTATGGCCAAAAGTTCAATTTGGATATAATTCAAATGTTATAAATTTGATGGGGCATAATTCTAAAGTTTAAACATTAATAAAGTGGGTGAATATTGGACACCACCTCACTCATGTAGTCTACGTATGAAACAGTGAAAACAGTTAAACACACATGCCATAAATAAATATCCACGCAGGCCCAGTTTCAACGCAGCTGTCATGGTACAAATCAGCAAGTGAAATGAAATCGATTTGAAAGATTTAATGGAAAAATTAGTGGAGGCTTGTTCCCACTCACCCAAACACAATCATTTGTATGCAGCACGTCTGACAGTTTCCACGTAGTCACCATACCAGCATACTATGCAAATCAGAGTTTGAAAGCTCCTACAGAAATAAATGCACAGAGATGAAGGGCAGATCGTTGGCACTTGTAATAGGTGTCATTTTTTTTGGTTTGATTGGTTGAGAAACGAGTGGGATATTGTTGCTCTTTCACCCACTCGTACCACACATGGCAGTAGTGAGTATATACACACAAGGCAGCCAAACGCATAGCAATCGCAACAACCTATATGCAGGAATTAAGGGGCAGTTTGGTGATTGTTTGCACAAGTGTCATTGAACAGGGATTTGTGGCCTTTTGATGGAGGATTTGTTGTGAATTTGTCTCCCTTTGCACCCACCCAACCTCACACATGGCAGCCTTAGCCTTTTCTACACATGAGAACAAGGAATATGTTGGACAAAACAGAGATACACTGCCATCTAATAGGAAATTCGAATTTCACATTTGGCATGAGGTTTCTACACTTGGAATTTGACTTGCCTTTCCTTGAAATCTTCAACTCTCCACTTGTCATGAGGTTCCTCATTGAGATCTTCTCCAGTTTTTGTATAAAGTGAGCATTGGGCTCTCATTGTAAAGATGGTTTTTTAAAGCTTGTGTTTATTGTTACAATGCCAAAATTGTTACTTGAGCACTTTCTTACAAGTACTTTTTCATTTATTGCAAGTGATGCTCACATGTTAATCTTGGTCTAACACTTCCTTTGTGGGATTATTGTCATTGTATCTTGGATTTCATTTTTGAGAAAGCACTTATCATTTACTTTAAAACACTGGTCTATATTTTGAACACATCATTGAATATTGCTCATATACTTATATGCTTGTTTACATCTTGAAATTGAGTCATCTTTGATAAGTAATTCCTTCTAATCAATTCTCCTAGAAACCTCACATTTTTTACTTAGTTCTCCTTTAGGGACCACCCCCCTTAGCTAAACCTAAGAGATAGCTTAAACGGAGAGAGTTGGGAATACGTGACAGCCCCTTCTCTGAGTTCCTTGCCACCAACCACACCTGGTGGGGTTGAAGGCTTTTCCCACTAACTAGTAGGTAGGTGTAGGCGGCAAGCGATAACATTTTTTGGTGTCGTTGCCGGGGAAAATTCTTCTTGTGCCTAGGAAAACGACTAACTTTAAGTTTTGGCATATTTTAATTTTAGGTTTAGATTCTTGCTCAAGTGGCGACTCCACTCAATCTTAATTTTGTAAGAGTCTCTACTAGGAGAAATTCAAGTGGTCTAGTTAACCCCTCTCCTGATCCTGAAAGGGTTTTTAGAGAGAAATTAAATGGACTTTCTCATAGTAGAGCTCTTTCTAGTCTTGAGCAAGAGGCTATTTCTGACATTCATTTGTTTTTTCAAGAACAAGTCGAGCCTAACATCATGAATGATCTTTTTGCTCCTTGTAACTTTACTAACATTAATGGCTATCCTCACAATATCCCTGACAAGGCTATTGAAAGGTTGCCTTCTTTTCAAGGTAACAATGCCATTAGCATAGCATCGCATGTGAAGAACTTTAATGTTTGCATCTTTAAGTGGTGTAACATTGCTAACTATGAGGATGTAAAGATGAGGCTTTTCGTTCTCTCTTTGAAAGAGGATGCTCTTGATTCGTTCACTAAGCAAGCTGCTAACTCATATGATTCTTTACAAATGATTGTTAATGCTTTCATGGGAAAGTATGGAGAGAGAAGAGAGAATCGTCATTTGATTAGTGCCATTAGCACCATGAAGAAGAATGAGAATGAAACCATGGGGGAGTTTAGCAAGAGATTCAATGAATTGGTTAAAAGCATGCCTGCAACTATTAAACCTCCGGATGAATTTCTCTTATGCTCATATTTAGATGCTTTTGGTGTGGATACCGCTTATGAATTGAGGAGGAAGGAACCTACAACTTTGGGTACAGCTCAAACAGAAGCCTTGAAAATGGAGAGGGCTAGAAAGCAATCAGGAAAATCTGAGATTCCTAGTTACACTAGAGGGCCATCAAAATCAAATGATTCCAAAGGCAAAGGCAAGGAAGAGCCTACCCATGATCCTATTAAGGAGTTAACCCATCTCATCAAGACTATGGAAGCGAATCACACGAATCAAATGAATGCTATCCAAAATCAGTTGGTGGCCATGGAAAGGAATCAGGCGGGGAGATTCCCAAATCGAGGAAATGATAGATGGCAGAAGAGGGGTCCCCCTAATGAACATAGGCCACCAAATCCACTTGAGTCTACTAACTTAGTTGATGATTCCATGCCTTATTGTAGACCATGTGATGACTTACATGACGAACTCACTTGTCCTTACGCAAAAAGGATCTTAGATGGTGAAATGGCTGGAACAAGTGAACAAATCAAAGTAGTTGGAAAAGAGCATCATTTGTCCTTGGATAATTGGATGGGAGTTATGGCAAATAGTCAAAAGATAAGTCAGAAGTCCCCATCCTCCTATAGTGTGAATAATTTTGAAGAGTTGGATAGGATCACTGAGTTGTATGGAGAGAAGCCTTCATCAAATCAGATTTTAGAGATAGTCAAGGATAAAGAAAGGACAAGAAACAAGGAAAGAAATCAAAATTCCCATAAAACTTTCACTCCACCTACATCTAAGTTAAATATTGATTTGGGAGGATGGATAAATAATGCAAACATTTTGGTACCTGTGACTGAAATCATGAAGATTCCCTCCCAAAGATATAAGTTGTTGAAAGCCATTGATGCCCCTAATGGAAAAGAAATGTCAAATTTTTCTAAAGATAGATATGAGGATGCCCCTATCACTTTGCAAAGTAGTGATATGTGTAGAGATAACAGAGACCATCAACCATTTTTCATCACTATGTTGTTCAATGGTATGCTTTTGCACAATTGTATGTTTGAATCGGGGGCATCATCGTGTGTCATGACTAAAAAAGTCATGAATCAATTAAACCTGAGGGTTTCTAGACCTTACCACAACATTTGTGCTATGGATTCGAAAATTATTGAGGTTTGTGGTTTGATAAAGGATCTTCAAGTCCACTTGGCAGTTCATCCTGATATTATGATCACCATGGATATTGTGGTGATTGATGTGCCTGATGCATGGGGGATGTTATTGTCTAGAAAGTGGGGAGCCGATATAGGGGGTAGTTTGCAAATGGATTTAAGTTATGCTACCATCCCTAATAGTGAGGGCGTCATGGTTAGGTTGGATAGGGAATTGGAGAGAAAGTTTCACGTGGAAAATCCCAAGGAGCCTCATAATGAAATTGTGTATGAATCTGATGACTTGGGAAACTATGCTATCTTGGCTAATTCTATTGCTCCTTTGGAGAAGGAGGTGGAAAGTAAGAAGGATTGGGTATGGCACATGAATTTTGATGGTGCCTATTGTCGCACAGAATGTCTAGGCACCGCGACAATGGATCAAATCGGGGGCTGTCACCCTAATCCCCAATCTCTCTACATAACTTGTCTCCTTGCACGCTAAGGGAGGTAGACCCTATTAGAAATGAAAAGGAAGAATTCAGGAGACACAGTTACAGGCCAAGTACTTGATAAGATTTAACGAGATTCTTAAAGACGGGATTAAAACCAGTGCCTTATGGAGTCAAACAAGATCCCGTTATGCAACTAAAAACAAGCAATTGACGATTAACTGTTGCTATGAAAATACGATTGATCACAATGATATCCGATTAAAAGCACCACAACCATGAATAACTTAAACCCACAACAATATAGGATGGAAATGCCAGATGTTTAAGATGTTTCAATTAATTTCGATCCAGAAAACGTTTCTATAGTCAAAAAACTTCAGATAAAAAGATTAAGCTCACTTTGACCATGAAAACAAAAAATTAACCCCTTTTATACTTTTCAAATTTTTATATTTTTATATTTTTTATTATTTTTTAAATCTAAAACAAATTAAAACAAAAATTTAAAACTAATACCGAAGCAAAAGTTACATATTAGAATCTAGAACTAAACTAACCACATAAATTAAAACTAAGACTAAATCTAAACTAAATTCTAAAACTAAAAATCAATTAAACACAAATCAAATCCTAATGTTAAACCTTAACAAAATCGAATTAAAATAAATAAAAGAAAACTAACACTACAATCGAATTTGAAACACAATGAAACTAAAACAATATAAAAAAATCGAATTTAAATCCTAATGCTAAACAAACTCTAAATCGAATATTAAAACCTAATTAAAACTACGCTAAATTCAAAACAAAACAAAAAAAAATCTAACGCTAATCTATGTTAAAATTTAAAACCTAAAAAAAAAAAAAAAAAAACGAAACTATATCAAAATCGAAATGAAACTATAACTAAATGCTTTACAAAATTTGAATCTGATTAAAAACGCTGGCTTTGACGAATTCAACGCGAGCCCCCTTTTTTGTGTTTGCTTTAATGTGCAGGTTGGACAGCGGAAGCAGTGAGCATGAAGTCGACGAAGCAAATGGAGGTCGAATGTCGAGTGAAGGGAGAAGGTTGAGCTCGATGGAAGGGTAGAAGACTATGCAACGTAAAAATCGACAGCGAATGCAGGAGAGGGATCGACGAAGGAGTAAAAGTCTGCAGGCAGAGATAGATGAGTATGAGAGAAAGGCAGGGAAAGGAATCGATGGCTAAGGAATGGGAAAAGCCGGTCAGCGTGGAGAATGGAAGGCAGGACGGAAAAGGCTGAGCGAAGAGCAGCGGACAAGAAGGCTAAGGAGGAGTTGGCTTGGACGTTGAAGAAATCAACGGTATGAGGGATGCAAGCAGCTCGATGGCGTGAAGAATGGAGTCGGAAAGATGAGGGCGGAGATGAAGCTGGAAAAAGGGAGGACAGCAGCAGGGTATGGAACGTATGCACAGTGGAAAGACGGGTTTTTGTCAACATTTATACAGTAAACAAAGGCAAAATAATTTCAATTAAACCCTGTACACACAAATTTCGCCTAGCAAACTTAAATTTCTTCCTGACAAAACCCAAATTTCTATACTCTTTAAATTGAATATCATGCAAATCCGCCGACAGTAGAGATTTTGAGGCCAGATCTGGCCCTTGGGGGTTAGATCTGGCTCAGATTCTAAAAAAAATTATGAGTAAACCCTGCAACCTGTAAAAACCAATCAGATCCCAAAAAAAAAAATATGCACCAAAAAAAATATTAAACCCTTACAGCTCTAAAAAAACAAATTTACAAGCTAATTTACAGATTTGAGGCCCTCATGGCCAGATTTAAACCATTTCAACACAATTTTTAGGAATTTGAAATTTTAAAGAGAGGCACAAGCCTTAAAAGACCCTGTAAAAAACACAAATTCGTAAGATAGATTCAAGAAATTAGAAACAATGGGCTTTTTCAGATTTATGAATCTGAGAGTCGGCTGGTCCAACTGAAGACTTCCCCAGACGCTTAAATCTTAAAAAAAAATTCCCTGCACACTTAAATCTGAACTTTAGATCGATAGATATTTAAGAAAATAACATGAGATCCTTCAAAAAAAATCAAAATGTCATTTTATGAACCTAGAAAGCTGCACAAGATACCTGTATGCAGATTAATCCATGAAGGCCATCAACCATAAAATGCAAAAACAAAGTAGCAGAGTTTAGAAATGAATCACCACATAGATCTGGAAAAGGAACACCAAAATTTGTAACCCCAAAGTCTTTATGCTTTATTCCTCAAAAGAATTTACAAGAGCTTCCAAGACAAGTGCACGATCCTGAGATCGGATGATTCAAGACTGACAAAGACCTCTTAATTTATAGGACAAAATCTCCAATGGCTAGTTCGGTTGATCCACATCAAAATAATCTCAACCGTCGATAAGATTTGATCATCTTTTAATCTGGACCATTGAAATTATAATTTTGAGGAAAAAACGAATTTATGATTTAAATCCATTTTAATTAACTCAAAAATACTATTTTTGAGTTAATTAACCCAAAATTTTGACTTTGACTTAACCACCTAGGCCCAAGGGTCCAAAATTTCTTAAAATTCTCAATTTTGCCTTGGCCTGGACCAATGAATTTTGCCTTTGAAGAATTTTATCCTCACCTAAAACCTAAAATTAATTAAATTTCTGGCTTAAGATTTTTAATTAATTTGACCAGAAATTTTAATTAATTGACTAAAAGGGCATTTTAATTATTTTTTTCAACCCTCTTTACATAAGATAATACATTTAGACACATGAAAGGGGAATACCCATTCGTATAGACCCTCAAATAAATACCAAATTCTGCGACTCAAAACATGATCTAGTAGACCAAGTAGCTTAAAATACTTTTACAAGGACTCGATAGAAAACACTAGGACTTACTTAGCATGCTGATGACAAAATCCACCCTAGCTTTGGGGTGAGGCTAGAGGAAAAAACTCTGCCCATAACTTGTGTCGAAAAACACAAGTAAATTAGTGAGACAAAAAACCTCCTAGGATAGAAATCATCAACAACATACTAGGCTTACCTAGGTTGTTACATACATTGACAGTCTTACTTAGATCATTTACATCATAACAAGTAGAATGGGTTTACATCATTTATAACAAAATGTCGTCTGTTGACTGATGATGGAATCTGAATGGCGCGACCACGTCGAACATGACGAATCCCCTTTGAAAAAATGGGGGTGTACTGCTATGGGGTATTTGACAAAGTGTGGTCAACATCTGGCTCTACTTGGGGACACATTGCTTCATTGAAGTAACGTGAGAATCCAGAATCTGCATCCAAGCAACACACAAGATTACATAAGTAGCGTCCATCCAAATATCATCATATAACATTAAGCAAATGAAAAATAGAAGCTCTTCTATCATTCTACTTAACATGAAAAGTAAATCTACTCTAACTGCAAAATGAAATGTTGAAATAACAAGGAGTAGGGTTAGAAATACAATACAGAGGATGCCCTGTGGCATCAAATGTGCTCAATATAGTGCATGCTGAGCATTTGCCTGCTTTCAAGCAAGTCTGTAGGCTGCTTTTTAGATGTGCCATGTCCAATCTTGCTAATTGTAGGACTTTGTCTTATCCGAATGTCAAACTTCTCTCGACCAGCAAACGAATCAAACCGCTTACTTTTTCCATTCTACTTTTTTCTCTTCTTCTGAGTGGGCTGTGATGTCAGCAATGAGACTATTGTAGATTTCTTGTCCTTATCTTGAAAATGCTCGTACAAAATATCTGAAGAACCTGGAACATGACCAATCTTATTTTGGATACACTCTGTCAATGGTGACACATAAGCTTGGTCTTTCTTAACATCCTTTGAAACCATAGTTAATTTTTCCTTAATGGGAAAAGTGACCTCCGTTTGATGAGATGGAAATTGCTTCAGCAAACTGGGAGGTCTATGATCTATTGATGAATCTTCATAATCAAATTTCGGCTGAAACTTTTGTATATGTAATTTTTCCACTTTTTCCAACCTTTTCTGTATGGAACTCATCTCCCTGGCATGCCTTACTATTAATTTCGCTTGATTGATTTCTGTTTTCACGAATCTGTCTTGTAGATTGGTCTGATTTGCCTCCATATTTTTCATTTCCAACAAGTGATTTTCCTTCATGGTAGTCATTTCCTGGGTGTGTCTCGCTTCCATTGCAATCATATGATTTTGTATAATGGACATCTGATTAGAATGATTAACTTCCATTATCTTTAACCTGTTTTCCATGCCATTTATTTCCTATGCATGACTTGCTTCCATGGAATTTATCCTATTTTGAAGATTGATTTGGTTAGCTTCCATGTTTTGAATCATTTGCGTATGATTGGGTTGCATATCCTTAATCATCTGAGCTGGTTCCTTAACATGACTTTCATGATCTTCTATATGCATGTGATAGTCCTTACCAACAACATTAATTTGATTGCTTGACCTTGCCATTCTACTATCTATGATTCTTTTGACAACATGGCAAATAACCTCTTCATGAAGAGCATTACAGGCTCTACAATAAGGCAGAGTTTCATCCACAAGATTTGCAAACTCAAGTCGATTTGTCGGTCTCTACTCATTAGATAGGCCTCTCTTCTGCAAAGCATTATTATTTCTAGGTTGGAAATTTTGTGCTTGAGATCCTTCCATTTGGACCAACCTAGCTTGTAAGACACTTATTTGTTCAAAATGATTAGATATTAACTTTTCCTGATCAAGTTCTATGCTTTCAAGTTTTTGCATCAATTTATGCATAGGGTCCTCATCAGATTTTTCAATTTCTTTTCCTTGAGAATTTGTCAAGGACCTATCAAAATCTGGAGTTTTGGACATTCCAGATGCTTTCTTATCCTTTTCAATCTCCTTAGCTAAAACCTGGACAGCCTTATAGTCATTAACTTTAGCTCGCGTCAACTCATAAGAAGTATCAACATCAAAGGCATCAATATAACAGTCAAAAAGGAACCTGGCAGGAGGTCTATAATCTTGAGATAATTCTTTAATAATACCATTAAACCTGTTATTAAATTCCTCTACTGTTTCATTTTCTTTTTTCTTTATGACACTGATATCTCTAACCAAATGCTTATCTTCTCTTTTATCACCATACTTGTCCTTAAAGACAGCCACAATTGATTCAAAGGTATCGAATGAATTATCAGGTTTTTCAGTGAACCAGTCTGCAACATCTTGGCCAAAAAGTAAGAACAAAGAGTCTCATCTTTACATCCTCACAATTGTTATTTGCAACTGCAAATCTATTCCACCAATTAGCTAAAGCAAACAAATGAGATTTGACACTAACTGCATTATTTCCTTGAAAAAAAGGTAATTTATCCATTCCAACTTGAGGGAAATCATGGGAATAACTCTGAATATTAGCAAAATTACACGGGTTAAATACTTCCATGATATCGTGCTTAGGATTTTAGAAATAGATCCGTGTTCAAGAATAATCAAAAGGTCCTCAAGAAGCGAACTTCTTAGCAGGAACTCTTGTAAGAAATGAAAGAACTGGAGTCGCTGCTTGAACATGAAACTAATTCTAAAACAAAAGAAATAATCGAGAGATAGTAGATGGATATCAGGGGGGGATTCTTGTCTGGGAGTAAATAAATGAATAAGTGGAGTCGCCACCCAAACAAGAAGCCAACCAAAATGTCTAGGTGCTAAAGATACGATGATGAAATGATTAGTGAGATGATGAAAAGATGAAGAGATGAAGAGATGAAAAGACGCCAGAAAATGCTATGCCTTGTGATAGGCTAATGAATGGCAAGGAAAGATTAGAGGATTAGAAAATGTTGCTAAGACCAAGGACAGAAAAAACTCTATCCCCGGCAACAGCGCCAAAAAATGTTGTCGCACAGAATGTCTAGGCACCGCGACAACGGATCAGATCGGGGGTTGTCACCCTAATCCCCAATCTCTCTATCTAAGTTGTCTCCTTGCAAGATAAGGGAGGTAGACCCTATTAGAAATGAAGAGGAAGAATTCAGGAGACACAGTTACAGGCCAAGTACTTGATAAGATTTAACGACATTCTTAAAGATGGGATTAAAACCAGTGCCTTATGGAGTCAAACAAGATTCCGTTATGAAATTAAAAACAAGCAATTGACGATTAACTGTTGCTATGAAAACACGATTGATCACAATGATATCCAATTAAAAACACCACAACCATGAATAACTTAAACCCACAACAATATAGGATGAAAATGCCAAATGTTTAAGATGTTTCAATTAATTTCGATCCAGAAAACGTTTCTATAGTCAAAAAACCTCAGATAAAAAGATTAAGCTCACTTTGACCATGAAAACAAAAAATTAACCCCTTTTATACTTTTCAAATTTTTATATTTTTATATTTTTTTATTATTTTTTAAATCTACAACAAATTAAAACAAAAATTTAAAACTAATACCGAAACAAAAGTTACATGTTAGAATCTAGAACTAACCTAACCACATAAATTAAAACTAAGACTAAATCTAAACTAAATTCTAAAACTAAAAATCAATAAAACACAAATCAAATCCTAATGTTAAACCTTAACAAAATCGAATTAAAATAAATGAAAAAAGAAAACTAACGCTATAATCGAATTTGAAACACAATGAAACTAAAACAATATAAAAAAAAATTAAATCCTAATGCTAAACAAACTCTAAATCGAATTTTAAAACCTAATTAAAACTAATCTAAATTTAAAATAGAAAAGAAAAAAAAAAAAAAAATCTAATGCTAATCTATGTTAAAATTTAAAACCTAAATTAAAAAAAAAAAAAAACGAAACTATATCAAAATCGAAATGAAACTATAACTAAACACTTTACAAAATTTGAATCTGATTAAAAACGCTGGCTTTGACGAATTCAACGTGAGCCCCTTTTTTTTTGTGTGTTTGCTTTAACGTGCAGGTTGGACGACGGAAGCAGTGAGCATGAAGTCAATGGAGCAAATGGAGGTCGAACGTCGAGTGAAGGGAGAAGGTTGAGCTCAATGGAAGGGTAGAAGACTATGCAACGTGAAGATCGACGGCGAATGCAGGAGAGGGATCGACGGAGGAGCAAAAGTCTGCGGGCAGAGATAGATGAGGAAGGCAAGGAAAGGAATCAATGGCTAAGGAATGGGAAAAGTCGGTCAGCGTGGGGAATGGAAGGCAGGATGGAAAGGCTGAGCGGAGAGCAGCGGACAGGAAGGCGAAGGAGGAGTTGGCTTGGACGTTGAAGAAATCGACGGTATGAGGGATGCAAGCAGCTCAATGGCATGAAGAATGGAGTCGGAAAGATGAGGGCGGAGATGAAGCTGGAAAAAGGGAGGACGGCAGCAGGGTATGGAGCGTCTGCACAGTGGAAAGACGGGTTTTTGTCAGCATTTATACAGTAAACAAGGGCAAAATAATTTCAATTAAACCCTGTACACACAAATTTCGCCCAGCAAACTTAAATTTCTTCCCGACAAAACCCAGATTTCTATACTCTTTAAATTGAATATCATGCAGATCCGCCGACAGTAGAGATTCTGAGGCCAGATCTGGCCCTTGGGGGTTAGATCTGGCTCAGATCCTAAAAAAAAAATTGAGTAAACCTTGCAACCTGCAAAAACCAGTTAGATCTCAAAAAAAAAAAATGCACCAAAAAAAATATTAAACCCTTACAGTTCTAAAAAAACAAATTTACAAGCTAATTTACAGATCTAAGGCCCTCATGGCCAGATTTAAACCATTTCAGCACAATTTTTAGGAATTTGAAATTTTAAAGAGAGGCACAAGCCTTAAAAGACCCTGTAAAAAACACAAATTCGTAAGATAGATTCAGGAAATTAGAAACAATGGGCTTTTTCAGATTTCTGAATCTGAGAGTCGACTGGTCTAACTGAAGACTTCCCCAGACGCTCAAATCTTAAAAAAAAAATTCCCTGCACACTTAGATCTGAACTTTAGATCGATAGAGATTTAAGAAAATAACATGAGATCCTTCAGAAAAAATCAAAATGTCATTTTATGAATCCAAAAAACTGCACAAAATACCTGTATGCAAATTAATCCATGAAGGCCATCAACCATAAAATGCAAAAACAAAGTAGCAGAGTTTAGAAATAAATCACCACATAGATCTGGAAAAGGAACACCAAAATTTGTAACCCCAAAGTCTTTATGCTTTATTCCTCAAAAGAAATTACAAGAGCTTCCAAGACAAGTGCACGATCCTGAGATTGGATGATTCAAGACTGACAAAGACCTCTTAATTCATAGGACAAAATCTCCAACGACTAGTTCGGTTGATCCACGTCAAAATAATCTCGACCGTCGATAAGATTTAATCATCTTTTAATCTGGACCGTCGAAATTATAATTTTGAGGAAAAAACGAATTTATGATTTAAATCCATTTTAATTAACTCAAAAGTAATATTTTTGAGTTAATTACCCCAAAATTTTGACTTTGACTTAACCACCTAAGCCCAAAGGTCCAAAATTTCTTAAATTCTCAATTTTCCCTTGGCCTGGGGCCTTTAAAAATTCATTTTTTAAGAACCAACGAATTTTGCCTTTGAAGAATTTTATCCTCACCTAGGAACTAAAATTAATTAAATTTCTGGCTTAAGATTTTTAATTAATTTGACCAGAAATTTTAATTAATTGACTGAGAGGGCATTTTAATTATTTTTCCCAACCCTCTTTACATAAGATAATACATTTAGACACATGAAGGGGGAATACCCATTCGTATAAACCCTCAAATAAATACCTAATTCTGCGACTCAAAACATGATCTAGTAGACCAAGTAGCTCAAACTACTTTTACAAGGACTCGATAGAAAACACTAGGACTTACTTAGCATGCTGATGACAAAATCCACCCTAGCTTTGGGGTGAGGCTGGAGGGAAAAACTCTGCCGATAACTTGTGTTGAAAAACACAAGTAAATCAGTGTGACAAAAAACCTCCTAGGATAGAAATCATCAACAACACACTAGGCTTACCTAGGTTGTTACATACATTGATGGTCTTACTTAGATCATTTACATCATAACATGTGGAATGGGTTTACATCATTTATAACAAAATGTCGTCTGTTGACTGATGATGGAATCTGAATGGCGCGACCACGTCGAACATGACGAATCCCCTTTGAAAAAATGGGGGTGTACTGCTATGGGGTAGTTGACAAAGTGTGGTCAACAGTGCCCATTCGAGGTTTGGTAAGGGTGTCGGAATTGTCTTAACCTCCCCCCTTGATCATATATTCAAGTTTGCCTTTAGGTTGGAATTTGATGCAACTAACAATGTAGCGGAGTATGAAGCTTTGTTGTTAGGTCTAGAGTTGGCAAAAGACTTGAACATTAAGATGCTTAGTATCAAGGGGGATTCTGATCTAGTCATTCTTCAAACAAAGAATAAATTTGCATGTAAGAATGATAGATTAAAGAAGTATCGAAATGTTGTCTGGGATAGCATGGAATATTTTGACGCATTAGATCTTCAAGCGATTCCGAGAGAAGGAAATAAACAAGCTAATGAATTGGTTGTTGCTGCATCTACCTTACAGCTTGGAGAAAACTTGATGGATGATAAGATCAAAATGGAGGTTATTTTTAGACCATCGGTTCCTGATAATGTTGAGCATTGGCAAATTTTTAATGAAGAAAACCAAGTGATTCATTTTTTAAATAATATGGAAGAATTCTCTGGTTTCAAGGTTGGCTACAAGGAAGAAGGTTGTGAATATGAGGAGTGTAATGTTATGTCAAATCCCACTCCTAGGGATCGTATAGCCATGGAACAAATGTTTGACAAACATGATGCTGTAAAGAGAAAAGAGGATAAGAAAATTAACCCATGGGAATTTATTGAAGTAAACATTGGCACCCCTCATGACCCAAAGATTATCAAAATAGGGAAGGGCACCACTGAAGAGGAAAGGAAAAAATTAATAAATTTACTTCAAGAATATAGGGATGTTTTGGCCTTTTCATATAAGGAGTTAAAAGGTTATAGGGAGGATGTTATGGAGCATACAATCTCGCTTAAGGATGAAAATGCCAAACCCTTTAGGCAAAAACTTAGGCAAATAAATCCTAAGTTAGCCCCTTTGGTGCAAAAGGAGTTGCAAAAGATGCTTCAGGCTGGAATTATAGCTCACACTAGGCATTCCATGTGGTGCTCAAACTTGGTTATTGTAAGAAAGAAGAATGGATCAATCAGGCTATGTGTAGATTTTCGAAATCTTAATTTATCTTGTAAAAAGGATAATTACCCTTTACCCAATATGGAAACATTATTGCAAAGGGTAACAGGATCTGGAATGGTGTCTTTGTTAGATGGATTTTCAAGATATAACCAAGTCACGGTGAAGAAGGAAGACAGGCATAAGACAACATTCACCACACCCTGGGGTACTTTTGAGTATTTAAGGATGCCTTTTGGATTGACAAACGCTGGAGCAACTTTTCAAAGGGCTATGGACTATGCCGTTAAGGGTCTAATTGGGAAATTCATTGAGATTTATCAAGATGACTTAACTGTCTTTTCTAAAAATGGAATTTCTCATATTAGCCATTTAAGGCAAATATTTGACAGGTGCAAAGAGTATGGGATATCTTTAAATCCTGCTATATCTATTTTTGGAGTGACTGAAGGGAAGTTGCTTGGTCACATCATCTCGAAGGATGGAATCAAGATTGAGCCTGAGAGAGTTGAGGAAATTCAAAAGATTCCTCTGCCTCACAATATCAAAACCCTTCAATCCTTCTTAGAAAAGATCAATTTCCTCCGGCAGTTCATTCCAAATTATACTGAAATCATGACTGAAATTGCTAAACCCATTCAAACCCTTTTAAAGAAAGATGTTAAGTTTGTCTGGGGAAAAGAGGGGAGAATAGGTTTTCAGGAAATTAAGGATTCTATTGGTAAGGCACCTGTTCTAGTGAGCCCTGATTATTCGAAGGATTTTTTGATTTTCTCTTTCGCATCTGAAGATACTATTGTTGGAGTGTTGCTGCAAAAGAACAATGAAGAGTATGAGCAGCCTATTGCCTTCATGAGTAGATCCCTTCAAGGTTCTGAGTTGAAGTATAGCACCTTGGAAAAGCAGGCTTATGCCTTAGTCAAGTCCCTTAAGCAATTTAGAGTTTGTGTGGGGTATTCAAGGATAATCGCATACGTCCCTCACTCTGCAGTAAAGGATATTTTAACTCAGGCTGATTGCTTAGGAACTCGAGCTAGGTGGGTCTCTAAAATTCAAGAATAAAATTTAGATATTAGACCTACCAAGCTGGTAAAAGGCCAGGGATTGGCTAAGATCTTGACTGAGGGGAATGAGAAAGCGTTAGGAATGATTTGTCAAAATGATCTGGAATTAACTTCATCAGAACTTCAAATATTGAGTCAACTAGAATGGTATAAAGACATTATTTATTACTTGCAAAATTTGTCATGTCCTGACCATTTAGTTGGCCATAAAAGAAGAGCATTAAGGCTTAGAGCAACTAAGTATTGCATTGTGAAGGATGGTCTGGGTTGGAGAAATCCGGAGGGGGTAATACTTAGGTGTGTTGATGAAGCCGAGGCCAAAAAGCTTCTATCTGAGTTTCATTCAGGATTTTTTGGAGGACATTACGCTGCTAAGACAACTACCCATAAAATCTTGTGAGTTGGTTATTTTTGGCCTTCCATTTTTGCCGATGTGCACAAGTATGTTAGAGGTTGTCAAGCTTGTCAGCTTTTCACTAGGAAGCAAAAGTTAGCTTCTTTGCCTCTTCAGCCTGTGGTCGTGGAAGCTCCCTTACAACATTGGGGGGTTGACTTTATAGGGAAATTTAATGAAAATTCTAGTAATGGCTACTCGTGGATTATAACTGCCATTGATTATTTTACTAAATGGGTAGAAGCCATCCTTACAAGACACGCGACCGACAAAGTAGTGATGGACTTTCTTGAAGATAGGATTATCACTCATTTTGGTGTCCCTGCTAAAATTACAATGGATAATGCCAAGGCTTTTAGCTCTGCCGAATTCTCATCTTTCTGCTTTAAGTATGGCATTGTCTTATCCCATTCATCAAACTACTATCCTCAAGGTAATGGTCTAGCCGAGTCTAGCAATAAAAATTTGATAACCATAATCAAGAAGATAGTAGGGGATAATAAGAGAGCATGGGATAGAAAAATTAAATATGCTTTGTGGGCTGATAGGATTACAAAGAAAAGTTCTACTAGAAAGAGTCCCTATGAACTAGTGTATGGCTTGGATGTTACCTTTCCCGTGCATTTGACACTCCTAGCTTACCAATTGCTACAGAGTTTTGCATCTAATAAGGATGTTGTGCAACATAGGATTGATCAAATCGTAGAATTGGATGAAACTAGGAGAAGAGCCTTTGAAAATTGTTGTAAAAATCAATCTAAGGTAAAAAGAAATTTTGAAAAATCATCTAGGAATAGAGTTTTTTCTAACAGTAATATGGTTTTACTTTGGGATCGCAGGAATGAAAACCCTGGTAATCATGGTAAGTTTGACAGTTTATGGCTTGGACCGTATATCATCAGAGAAGCAGTGGGACAAAATTCCTACCATATGAGCACATTGGACGGAGAATCACTAGAGTTACCTGTGAATGGCCCACTGCTCAAGAAGTTCCACAAAGAAAACATTTAATGCCATAGGGCATCCTTTTGTATCATATTTCTAACCTTATCCCTTGTCAATTTTGTTTAAATAGATTTCTTTCATGAATAAATTGTTATTTTATGCTCTTAGAATAAAATTTCCATTTATGTACTTGATTTTATTTGATGATATTTTGAATGGATACTGCTAATATATATCTTTGGTCGGTGGATGCAGATTCCAGGTTCTTGCACACTATCACTTCATATCTAGCATGCATCCCCATATGGAGCCAAATGTTGACCACTAGAGTGGCACCTTATGATAATGTGAAGACTCCATGCCCAAGGATGAACCAGAAGACGCTTGTGCCATTAGATATCATCAGATATCATCAGTTCAACAGAGTTTTTAAACTCTACTTCTTCTTCTCATCATTTTCTTCTTCAGTCTTCAGATTCCATAGCCCTTCGGGAATATTGTATAAATGTCACTAGCATGATGAATAAACCCATGTAACAGACCTAGGATGTTGGGACTCGATCAGCAAGTGAGTACACCTTGGAGTGTTTTTTATACTTGGTTAATTATTCCTTCTTTTTAGCGGCGAATAATTTTCTAGGTTTTTTCACTCATTGCATTACCCCAAAGCCGGGGTGACGGCTTGAAGGTTGAGCCCCTAACACATCTTAGTGTCTAGAGTCGATGTATATTACCATGCTAGGTCATCTCTGAAATTTCGCAGAATTTGACTAGGTCTAAGTAGGATTTTTTAAGAATTAAAAATTTCCCGCAAAACGGAATTTTTTAATTATTTTCTATGTAATGATGTAAAAAAGTGGCCTTAGGAAATGTCTGGGGTGTGTGACCAGTCGAAATTCATCCTTAGAGACCTGCCATTATCCTAGGACCCACTTTGAGGGTCAAAAAGCGACTTATGATCCCTCAAAAGCTGATTTTCCTAATGTTAGTGGCAAAAAATGAGAAAAAATTAATAATTGGAAAAATTTACAAAATTTTCCAAAGTCAAAATAAGTTAAATTTTGACATGCCAGATTGAGGGTAAGTCAAAGTGATATGGCAAGCATATGGGGCCCACCAAAAGGTACAATCCAAGTCAGAGTCAAAATTTCAGGTGGCAAGTCAAGTTGGGCCCACGTTGAGTTCATACGTATGGCCAAAAGTTCAATTTGGATATAATTCAAATGTTATAAATTTGATGGGGCATAATTCTAAAGTTTAAACATTAATAAAGTGGGTGAATATTGGACACCACCTCACTCATGTAGTCTACGTATGAAGCAGTGAAAACAGTTCAACGCACATGCCATAAATAAATATCCACGCAAGCCCAATTTCAACGCAGTTGTCATGGTACAAATCAGCAAGTGAAATGAAATCGATTTGAAAGATTTAATGGAAGAATTAGTGGAGGCTTGTCCCCACTCACCCAAACACAATCATTTGTATGTAGCACATGTCTGACAGTTTCCACGTAGTCACCATACCAGCATCTACGCAAATCAGAGTTTGAAAGCTCCTACAGAAATAAATGCACAGAGATGAAGGGCAGATCGTTGGCACTTGTAATAGGTGTCATTTTTTTTGGTTTGATTGGTTGAGAAACGAGTAGGATCTTGTTGCTCTTTCACCCACTCGTACCACACATGGCAGTAGTGAGTATGTACA
Source organism: Pinus albicaulis (assembly GCA_034641835.2). Lineage (NCBI taxonomy): Eukaryota > Viridiplantae > Streptophyta > Pinopsida > Pinales > Pinaceae > Pinus > Pinus albicaulis. Next base: position 1,569,287,665 of record CM076580.1, read on the forward strand.
CACAAGGCAACCAAACGCACAGCAATCGCAACAACCTATATGCAGGAATTAAGGGGAAGTTTGGTGACTGTTTGCACAAGTGTCATTATACAGGGATTTGTGGCCTTTTGATGGAGGATTTGTTGTGAATTTGTCTCCCTTTGCACCGACCCAACCTCACACATGGCAGCCTTAGCCTTTTCTACACATGAGAACAAGGAATATGTTGGAAAAAACAGAGCTACATTGCCATCTAACAGGAAATTCGAATTTCACATTTGGCATGAGGTTTCTACACTTGGAATTTGACTTGCCTTTCCTTGAGATCTTCAACTCTCCACTTGTCATGAGGTTCCTCATTGAGATCTTCTCCAGTTTTTGTATAAATTGAGCCTTGGGCTCTCATCGTAAAGATGGTTTTTTGAAGCTTGTGCTTATTGTTACTATGCCGAAATTGTTACTTGAGCGCTTTCTTACAAGTACTTTTTCATTTATTGCAAGTGATGCTTATATGTTAATCTTGGTCTAACACTTCGTTTGTGGGATTATTGTCATTGTATCTTGGATTTCATTTTTGAGCAAGCACTTGTCATTTACTTTAAAGCACTGGTCTATATTTTGAACACATCATTGAATATTGCTCATATACTTATATGCTTGTTTACATCTTGGAATTGAGTCATCTTTGATAAGTAATTCCTTCTAATCAATTCTCCTAGAAACCTCACATTTTTTACTTAGTTCTCCTTTAGGGACCACCCCCCTTAGCTAAACCTAGGAGATAGCTTAAACGGAGAGAGTTTGGAATACGTGACAGCCCCTTCTCTGAGTACCTTGCCACCAACCACACCTGGTGGTGTTGAAGGCTTTTCCCACTAACTAGTAGGTATCAGAGACCATGCTAAGAATGTCCTGGTTGTGCCAACCGATGTTGATGCTCTGAAGACGTTCAATGAAAATCAAGCGCGGGCTAAGCGCTTGATCATGGATGGAGTAAAAGATCACGTGGTCCTGCACATTGCCAAGAAGAAGACGGCAAACGAGGTGTGGACAACATTGACCACGTTGTATCAAGGTAGCTCCGTCTAGAGGAAGATGCCTCTAGAGAATCAGACGTGGATGTTCCAGATGTACAAGCGAGAGGAGATCGATCCCTTCCTCTTCAGATTGCGGACTATTCGAGACTAGCTGATTGCCATGGGGGCAACTCCGGATGATGGACTCATGGTGAGGACTGCCTTGAATGCAGTCACCGATGAGTGGGAGACTCTTGTCCAAAGTATCTAGGGCAGAGCACAGCTCCCAAATCAGGGGGACATGTGGGAAATCCTTCGTCGGGAGGAGATCAGGAGGGTAACCAAGAGATAATTCAGCAACGGTGGAGTCAAAATAAAGGAGGAGGAGGAAGATGCAGCCCTAGCATCCAAGGGACAGCGGCAACAAGGGAGGAAGAAGAAGGACCTATCCAAGGTCTAGTGCTTCAGATGTGGCGAATTGGGACACTTCCCCAGCACTTGTCCTAAGAGGAATTACAAGGAAGTTTCGGATTCCAAGGCAACAATAGCGAAAGGGGGCAATGGCAGTGAAGATGATGTGGCCATGAGTGCTCATGTGCCTCAAGAGAAGAGGTGGGGCAACATAGATCTGTAGATTGAGTTACAAACAATGTTGGTGGAATCCTTGAGGTGCCTAAACTCTTGGATCACATACGAGCTACGGGAGCCTTAAGACAGTGGTAGAATGAGTGGAGTCAATGGGTGTAGAAGATCATGGAGAAGCAGAGGAAGTTCTGGGACGCTGGAGAGTAGACTAGTGCAGTGCAGTAGCAACAGCAACGTGGAAGCAGCAACGCAGAAGCTGATGGGGCTTCAGCGGTGCAGAGGGGCAATGCTTATGCGGTGCAGAGCAGCAACAGTGTAGAGGTTCTAGAGAGACAGCACAGAGAAGCAGCAGAAGGTGCTTCAGTGATCAGATGCAACCAGACTGACTTGTCTGTCAGTTGTTGGGAGATTGTCCTTCAGTTGCTTACTTCTCAGCAAACGAGTTGCAGTGCAGCGGTTAGCAATGGCAGTGCTATACGCAGCATGATGCAACAATTTGAGAGGGAGTTGTATTATAGATGTGGCAAAGTCATGGGCAGCAGTACAGAAAGCAACAGTGCAGTGGATGGAGGCCATCAAGCCAAGCATCAACAGCGCAGGGGACTGATGCCAGAAATCAGGCTGATGCTTCAGTGGTGAAGTGTTGTTTTAGCACATTCTTCGCTAAGAGGGAGTGTTGAGATTTTGGGTAGCATCGGATGTGCTCTAGCTCAAAAACTTTGTGGAGGGGCTTGAACACATGAGATCTCCAAGACCAAGAAATCATTTGGAGAAATTCCGCTAGGTGTAAAATTTGTTCAAATAATTAAATTTTTTAATGAGGACCCTAAGTCTAACTTAGGGAAATTGAAAAATTAAAGTGAATTAATTTACACATGGTGAGAATGTTCTAAGTGACATGGATCAAGTTTTTTCTAATCTTAGTCGTTGACTAGAGATTAGATCACGGTCGCTAATTTGTCAACGAGAAAAGTATTAAAGGAAAGCTTGGGGTCAGTTGGAGACACAAACACACATTGCAGTAGCACTTGAGCTAAGTCAAAATTCTGGGGCGCGGTTTGCTGAGAATTTTTGAGAGAGCTTGCAGCACTGGTGAGGGGTAGATCAGCAAGGGATGTTCTGATCTGAGGCCGAGAATACATACATCAAAGAGGCAGATCCATACCAGGCAACGCAGAGGCCAGCAAGATGAACGCAGCCCAGCCAGGCTGACACAGAGACAGCTCAAAAAGAGGCACAAACACTTCTGGGTGATGTAGAGGCAACGCGAGGCCTTCAGTGTGACGCAGGTGCAGCCTGTGCTGCGCATAGGCTACGTTCAACAAGATAGGCTAACGCAGAGGCTAGAAGAGCTGCGTTGAGGCTCCAGTGGGCTAGAAAGGGCTCGTATTCAGTAATTCCTAAAGGGTTTGAATCAGCCATATTTTCTATCTCCGACCAATAAGGTACAACTGCCATGAAATTCTCTGTTGGGCAAACCACTACTGGTGCCCTTGATGTATTTAGATTCAGCTAAATAATAAAACCCTCTAAGAGTTGTTGCACTGGTTTTCCCGCATTGGGTTTTTTGGGGGACATTTGTCCAAAAAATCATGTGTTTCCTTTGTCATATGTGTGCTATGTTTCAGTAAATGATCTGTATATGCGTAGGTTGCAAGTTGTGTTTACTTCTCTATTTTTTGAATATTTCTAAAAATAACTTATATAATTAAAACACAAATAGGAGAAGTAAATCAAGATACTGCAATAGGATTTCTGTAATTTTGTATTCAAAAATTTTCACAGGAAAGGCTTTGACCATGGTTTTGTTCCCTCACCTTAAATGGTGCGGGGGGGGGCAATTAATCTTCAATCCTAGTCTCATGGGACCTCCCCTATTGGACTATGGCTTTATGAAGGGCACTACTTGGGAAACCCTGATATTGTTAGCATAGTTCCATTTTTCTCATTCCACATTTTTCACTCCCCTCCGCACATTACAAGCTCTATTTCATCATTCTCCTTCTCTAAGTCCACATGACCACTGGGTCCACAGGGCACTAGCACAACCATAGTTTTAAAACTCGGTTATCCATACTCGGAACCGGCCGAGTTGACCGAGCCAAAGGGATGACTGGTCTGACTCGGTGATTAAACCAGTCCGATAGTCGGTTTGTGACCGAGTCGGCCGAGCCGTACATCGACTCGGTCGGCTCGGTCGGACAGCTCCCAGCTGGCCTCGGGCCCCAAAAAATCCAAAAAAACGGACTTCAATTTCGTTTTAATTTTGCTGTTAGGTTTTTTTTGCCTTGTCTAACCCCTCCCCATCCTGTTTAACCTACCCAACCCCTCTCAATACCTCACATCTATCTCATTGAATTTGCTTGAGCATTTGTGAGGATTTTGTAAAGAGTTGTGGAGTTGGTTTTGGAGCAGCTTTGAGGAGTCTTTTGGGCAAGCTTTGGAGCAGCAGTGAGGAGTTTATTGGGCAAGCTTTGGAGATTGAGAAGTTGGTTTGTTGGAGCTGCATTGAGGAGGCCTAGAGGTATTTATTTTTTCTCTTTTAAAATCCGCCTTTGATTTTTTTATTTATTTTGCAAATCTGAAAATGGTAAACATAGTTTTTGGTGAAAGAAATGAACATAGAATGAAGAGTCTTTTTTGTTTTCATTTTCAGATTTAAACCTTTTCTTTCCAAGTCAAAAACTCAGTCCAAAATGGCCCCTAGAGTGAAAGATGCTGCTTGGGCATATGCTGAAATGGTTGATGATCAAATGTATTGCAAATTTTATAAGAAAAAAATTAAGGGGGGTGGAGGGGGCATTCATAGACTGAAACTACATTTGGCTGGTCTTAGAGGCCAAATTACTCCATGTGAAGCACAAAACATTTGGGAAATTAGGAAAGAGTTGAAAGAGCAATTTCAGAAGTTTGAGGAAGACAAAATTAGGAAAAAAGAAATACAGGCTGAAATTGGGAGGAAGAGAAATCTACAACATATGATGGTTGCCAACCCAAGTTTTGATTATGAGGGTTCTTCATCTATCCCTTGCATTGATGCATCAAACCCCTTTCGCTATGTTCCTCCCTCTATGGAGTCTATTTCTGAAAAGGGTAAGGGTGCAATGAGAAATAAGGGTACTATCAAAAGTTTTTTCGTGCCCTCTTCTCCCTCTGATAGTGCAACTGCACATGGTCCTAGTCCTCCAAGTAGAGGTCAAGTGCAGCCCACTTTAGATGCTCATTGTGTAATATTCCCAATTAGCCTTGCTAATTGGAATATTGCATTTTTGCTTTATTTTGCCGCTTTAGCTAGAAATAATAAATAAAGTGAGAAATAAGAGGGGTCACCTCACTTTAGTCACCTCACTTGATAATAAAGTGTTCTTTTCCTAGTAGATTGACGTTGTAACTTAGAGAGGGGGCCTTGGGGGTCCACGTGAGTATGATGGGGGAGGCATCAGGCTGACCCAAGGTAAACTGCGCAGGTCAAAGGAGAGTTAAGTTTTGGAGGGAGTTTGGCATTATAAAAGGAGAGGTTCTCACCTCATTTGGATCATTCATGATTTTGATATTATTATTGATAGCTAGACTTCTGTCTGCTTCAGCACGCCGGTTGTTTAGTCGGTCTGCAGCACTGTTTAGTGCACGAGTGTCTCCAGTCGGAGATCTCACCCTTAGCCTCGGGGGACTTCGAGGCCGGCCCCGGGGTAAGGTGTTATTTCTCGGTTTCACTCCTAGCTTCGGGACTTCGAGTGCCCGCCCCCAGGCGGTTTTCAAATTTGTTTTGAGTACACTTTTCGCCTCAAGACAGGGTGAGAAGAAGCCTGGTATGATTTGTGGGGAGAGGAGGAAGCTCCTCAGCCGCAGCCTGGGGAAGAGGAAGGACGCTGTTTCTGCAGGAGAGAGGACGCTGATCAGGCCGGGAGAGTGAGGACGCTGTTCCAGGGAGGACGCAGTCCAGATCTGAACAGGGGAAACGCTGTCCAAGAGGAGGAAGGACGCAGATCAGCTTTGGGAGTAAGGACGCTGTCCAGTTCTGAAGAGGAGGACGCAGATCTGAAGGCCATTGATAGATCCAGCCTTGAAGAGGGTAGATCTGAGCAGATATTTGCAAATCCAGTTTGGTATGTTGCAGATCTGGAGGTATAGTACTAGATCCAGTTGGGGAATTGCAGATCTGAGGTGATATTGGCAGATCTAGCCTAGATCTGAAGTGATAACATCAGATCCAGCCTTGGAGGCTGCAGATCTGGAGAGATATTGTCAGATCCAGAGATAGATCCATGGTTTTGGTAGCATCTCAATCCAGGAGGACGCGCAGATCAGAGGGAGAGACGCAGATTCGAGTTTGGAGGCTTCAGATCCACAGACCCGCGAGTATTCAGAGGCAGATCCACTGTGGAGACGCAGATTCGAGGAGCAAGCTTGAGTGAGAGGCCCAACAATGGCTTTCAGCATCTGGTATGATCCACTGTCTCGCAGGTCTTTGTGCTTAGTGCTTCACTCAGCTTCAAGGCTGCCACAGACTGCTCACACAGAGGGTTTGGTTTGAGATCGCCTCCGTTTTTCCGCCTCCCGCCTCCAGCATCAGCGCAAATTCGCTTCTTCACTGCGAGTTTAGACGCGTCCTTGCTGTTTCATTATTCCCGTTCGAGAGGGTCTCCACTTGCCTAGGGCAAGGATAGGTGCACTTACTCTGATTTTCTTGTACTCCTCTCTATGTACCTTCAGATTAATAAAATGGCTCAGTTTTCTGGAATCCTATGTGCTATTGTTCAGTAATCTGATTCAGCATTGTATTTTCTATATCTGTCTGGCAATTTTCTGTTTATTACTGGTTATTCCCCTTTGGGGATATTACACATTGGAAAAAAGAATTGAGAGACGTTGCTTGTGATTACATTGCTAGATGGTGGTATTATGTTGATATTCCCTTCAATGCTACTCATTCACCATATTACGAACCTATTTTTGATGCCATATATGATGTTGGAAAGGGCTTCAAAGGCCCTACTATGCATGAGTTAAGAGGATCTCTTTTGCAAAAAGAGATTATGTCCATTGATGATTATTTGAAAAAGTTCAAAAACTCATGGGCACATACAAGATATACCATCATGTCAGATAGATGGATTGATCAGAGGAACCGTACCATCATAAACTTTCTTGTCTATTGCCCACGAGGAACCATGTTTCTAAAATCAGTTGATGCATCTGATAGGGTGAAATATGCACATTTGTTGTTTCATTTATTGGATGAGGTTGTTGAAGAGGTGGGGGTGGCAAATGTTGTTCAAATCATCACAGACAATGCCTCTAACTATGTTCTTGCTGGTAAATTGTTAGGGGAAAAACACCCAACCTTTTTTTGGACCCCATGTGTTGCCCATTGCATAGACCTCATGCTTGAGGATATTGGAAAAATAGACTGGATCAAGAACATTATAGAGCATGCCAAAAGCATTACAAAATATATTTACACTCACTCATGGATTCTGAATCTGATCAGGAAAAACACAGGGGGCAACAAAATTATTAGGGCTGCCATCACAAGATTTGCAACACATTTTTTGACATTGCAATCTATGCTTGCCCAACATAGAAACTTGCAAAAGTTGTTTTCTAGTGATGAATGGAATGAATGTCAGTGGGCTCGCAAACAGGATGGCAAAGATGTGAAAAGGAAGTCAATGAAGAAATATTTTGGAAAAAGGCAGCAGAGATTGTGAAACTTGCTGAGCCACTGGTTAAGGTGTTGCGCTTGGTGGATGGGGAAAGATGAGCTATGGGCTTCATTTATGAGGCTATGGATCAAGCAAAGTAGCAAATAAGGGCAGCATACAAGGACAGAGTGGGTAAGTATGGGCCCATTTGGGCAATCATTGATCAGAGATGGAACAATCAACTCCATCACCCTATACATGCAGCTGGGTATTTTCTGAACCCAAGGTATCATTATAAAGCTCAGGAAGCAAGAGCTTTGAATGGGAAGGTTAGAGATGGATTGATTGACTACATTGATCGCATGATCCCCACAGAGAGTGAGAAGTTGAAGATACACAATCAGATCACTGTGTTTAGCCAAGCCACAGGTACCTTTAGCAAGAACCTTGCAAGGATTGCAAGGGAATCAGATGAGCCAGGTAAGCAAAGAATTTCAATTTTCAAATTCATATTTTATTATTTTATATAATTGTTTATAATTTCAATTTCAAAGTTGGATATAAATTGTTGAGCTAACTGAAACTCATTTTTTGCAGCACAATGGTGGGAGGCATTTGGTAGCCATTGTCCTGAATTTCAGAGGTTTGCAATCCGCATTTTCAGTCAAACTTGCAGTGCTTCTGGGTGTGAGCGCAATTGGTCTGTCTTTGAGAGGATTCACACAAAGAAGAGAAACCGTTTGGAGCAAAAATGGTTAAATGATCTAGTGTATGTCTAGTACAACCTCCGACTAAGACGCAACCAATTGCTGAACAAAAGACCTGATTCAAATCCCATTGTGTTGGAGGAAATTGATCTAACATCAAATTGGGTAGTGGAGACTCGTCCACCAGAGTTTGACTCTGATGAGGATATTGGTGCGGGGATGGACTTCAATACACAGGTAGAGCCAGAGGCTATGCTCAATGCAGATCCACTAGTAGCAGACCCAGTCCCAAGCCCTCCAGTTGCAGGCGCAGGGACTTCCTCTAATCAGCCACGACGGAGGCGCAAAACTCATCTATCTCAGGGTGGTAGGGCTATAGTTCTAGTCGAGGATGTTGATTCAGAGGAGGACTCCGAGAAGCGAGCAGTTTCCCCCTTTGGTTCAGAGTTTGAGGAAGAGCACATTGGCTTCTCAGATGTCTAGCTGCTAGCAGTAGTGATTATTCATGTTTTGTTTTGGAGGCCATTTAGAACCTCCTTGTTTATGTTTTTTTGTTTTGATCTCTATCTCATCATCATGTATTGGACAATGCACTGGGTGCAATTTTGATATAATGGATATATTCATGAGCCTATTTTGATCATATGTTGTCTTTTGTCTATATTGTAATGCTTTGTGTTTGGAAACATGAATAAAAATCTTTAAAATTATGTTTTTTTACAAAAAACATTTATATTTAATGTATTTTTTACAAAAACCGAGTCATTGAAACTGAACCGGCCGAGTCGATACTGAGTCGAAGTCGGAGTCAGAGCCGACCCTCGACCGAATTGGAACCCGAGTCCGAGTTTTAAAACACTGAGCACAACCCCTCCCCTTGTCCACATGTCTAGGTCAGTCCTATAAACGTTACCCTAGAGGTTGATGCAGCTAAAAGAAAGTTAAAATCATATCATGGCCACAAGAAAGAAACAAAAGAAAAATAAAATTATAAAATGCAAAAGATGGTCAGGATATTAAATAATAGCATGTGGGAAAAAGTCAAACATGAACTCTAGCCCTTATCATTATCGTCATCACCCTAATTCATAGGGCTCATGAGTGCCCCTTACATCATTAAGGAACCCATGCACGTTCGAACCCCTGGTGGGTGATGAACCATCCCACCTTAAGGGGGTAATAATTGATTTACATCATTCACAAAATGTTGTCTTTTCTTAGGCTTCGAGTAGTAATACAAAGAAAAAATCTAGAAAAAACAAAAGGAAAGTAAAGAAGGGTGAAAAAACAAAGGCTGGGGTAACTCATGTAACTAGGATTACTCCCTCCTCACATTTGTATGCCCAATATGTGGATATGCCTCATCATTTTTATCCTTGTACCCATGGCATTTGGCCTTGAGATCCCCATGTCCCCATATACATCATCATTCACATGCCACCTATTAATTGAAGGATGTACCAAGGACATATCTTTCCCCGTAGGGGTTGCGAACACCTAATAGGATCATTTCTTAGCCACTCCTACCTAGGGAGGTAACACTACTTCGAGATTAAAACCCCAAATTTAGAATATAAGCCCCATACAAAATCTCAATGTGCCCTTGATTAACAAGCTTGGTTCACTTGGATTCACAAATGATTAGTGTTGCCTAATGGTGAAGATGTCGCACTGGACGTTATGTGTGATTGGCAAGTGATTTCATTATGGGTTGGGAAAGTTAACTGAGGCCCAAGTACACTAGAGAAACATATGATACCCTACAGATGAAGTGTTGAGATCCATGGGACTCTTGTCACTTGAAAAGCATCATTCCACTCCATGGGCACCTACATCACCCTCAATGATTTGCACTTTGCCCCACATTATCCATAAGATGATGCACTTGGACCAATGTGCCCCAGTCGGCTTAGTAGTGATCACACAGTTTGGTAGCTAATCCGAGACCCAAATGAGGGTTGTCTCACCCCTTGAGACATGGAAGGTCTAGCACCATTCTCTGAGCCCTCAACATTGGAGCATATCCATGCTATTCTATCACCAGGAGACACATGAGACCCACTTTGTGCCCCAAACACAAAACTAGGGTCCACATGATGATTTGCATAGAGATCTAAGGGCCAACCCCTAGAGAATGACTTTTGGGGCCCTCTTCATTCATCATCGCACAAAGAGAGCTCAATGCATGCCTCCAGGAAGCTCATGTATGGATGGCGTCATCATTTTGGCCCTCTTGTGGGGTTTTCTTATGATTAAACATTGGCTATGTGGTTGGCTTGTAACCACACTTAGTAGTTTTTGTCCATCATATAACAACTAAGAGATTTAGGCTAAAATTAGACTTGATTGGACATGTATAAATAGAAGAGACACCATTTGGGTTTGTCACCATCATCACACGTGGAATTCGACCTCATAAGAGAATTTGCACTTGTTCCTTCTTGGCTATTGGAGATTCCTTGAATGCATTCCGATATTTAGAAGCTATCTTTTATTGTCTTTGGAGCTACTTCTTTGGATAATGCATGGATATACTATATGTTGTCTTGTAAGCGCTTATTGTTGAATATTTTCTATCTTGAAATTGTCTAATGTATAGAATTGTTACTTAGAGGTTATGTCATTTTGTGTGGTGGTTGTTGAAAAATAATTTTGAAAGGCTACCTAGTTGAGTATTACATATGTTATACATTGTACAACATGTAATGAATGTTCCTAGTTGAGGAAATCTTTAATCTCTGCAACGAACTCCATTTTCTTTTGAAGTAGGTAAATGTTAAAAGTTGATACCTAGGGCATCCAATTTATAGTCTTCTTAGAAAGGATCTAGCTTATCTATTTCATCCTTCATTCCATATGCCTAAAGGAGAAGGCACTAGTCCAAGTCATTGGTGATCAATCCTAAATTTTCTCCATAATTTTCTCACCTTAAAATTGGTCCTTTTAAGCTAGGTTGAAATCTAAGACTTGCAGCGAAATTTTAGGGAGGATGCCTTTTGGTGATTTGAGAGCCTAAACATCAAGCTTAGGGTCTAGGCTACCTAAACTCCAAGTTTGATGGGAATCCACTCAAATTTCATCCATAAAATCTCTTGCCCTAGGTGTTGCTCCAAGAGGGAAACCCTAGTCTATTTTCCCCTCAACTTGAGGACTTTCATAAGGGTTTCATGAGCCTTGACTTTGTTGAATATCATTGTAATAAACCCTTTCCCTCGGGCCTTGACCTTGTGAATACCTATCACCATCCAAAAACCTCAAAACCCTAGGTCTTGAACCTTGATGTCTAGGGCTTTTCTTATAGACTGTTTTGCTTCCTTCAGCCATTATTGAGTCTATCTATTGAATGAGATCTAGCTTGATCACTTTGTGCCTTATACCTAGCATATCTATTTCAAGTGATCTCCTTCCTGTCGAGATTCCTTCTATAGGTGAAAGTCCATAAAGAGCAGGGGGTTTTGGTTAAGGTGACATGGGTTAGGAGGCCTAAAGCAAGGCCTAAGGCCTAAAGGCCAAGGAAGAGGAGTCACAAGCCCTTAGAGGGTTGCGGCTAGGGAGAAAAGAGGAGGAAGGAGGAGAAGGAAGCTCGAGAAGAGGGAAGAAGTCGAGAGGACGGAGGGGTGACGACAAGCCAAGGAGGGTCGAGAAGTGTAGAAGGAGAGAGGTCGAAGCCTCAAAACCCCACGGGAGGGCCAAACGCTAGCCTCATTTGGCAAAGCATTCGCCCTTTGAGGCCATTTTTCTTCCTCCTTGTGGCCCAATCTATGATTCTAGCCCTTTTATCCCTGCAAATTTTGCTCCTACACCCGTGATCTCCATTTTTGTCCTCTTTTGCCCTAAAATTGACCTGAAACCCTAAACTAAAGTTTTAAGGCTAAATACCTGGCAGTTTTGCAAGGTTAAAGTCTCTAAATTCATAATTTTCAAGCAGCAACATTATCCCAAAATTTCAACGATTTTCAACAGTGGGATCTTCAAGGCCTTGAGCCTAGGGTTTGATCTCTAAACCCTTATTTTCTGCGAATTTTATTACAACAAAAAAAACACATAATTAGCCCCTGAAATCAAATTCTATATGGTCAAAAGTGTTTAGAATTGCAAAATCTTTGTTTTCACAATTTTCAGCCAATTGGGTTATCTCTAATCTGATCTGGATCTGACATTTTAGCTTGCTGGAAATTTCTGCATCACTGTAAAAATCAATCTAAACATTTCTGAATCACATTCTAAATAAAGTCTAAAAAATTTGAATTTTCAATTTTTCGACAAAACTTACTATTTTTAGAGATTGTGGGGATCATCTTCAACGTTTTCATTTTGTTGATCTTTCGTTAATTTACTACTGCATAAACTTATCAATTCTGAAAATTGCTGAATCAAACTCTCTTAAAGCCCTAAAATTCGAAATTTTCAAGTTTTAGTGTATTTTGTCATTTTTGGAAATATTGGTTATCTATTTCTGGCAATTTTATCTTGTTGATCTGTCACTATTTCACTGCTGAAATAAACATATCAGATCTGAAATTTTCTTAGTAAAGGCTTAAAAAATCATAAAAATTGATCTTTCTCAAGTTTGGAAATTTTTACTATTTTTAGGCATTTCTGGGCATTGGTGCTAACATCACTGTTTGTTGATCTGTGGGTTGACTGACGGCTGCGATTTATATTTCAGATCTGAAATTTTGCTGAATAATACATCTTGAGAAGGTTAGCATACATGTTTTTAGTAAATCAAGTTGTTTTGGCAAATTGGCATATTTTTGTGATCATGGGCAAGCATAAGCATTGTTAGTTTAGCATTTTCTTACTGTTGTTACAACATTAATCAAGTCTGAATTTTCTGAATATTTATTGCTGATATACATTGTCATAAATCTGAAATTTGCTAATTTCATTGATCTCATAGTTTGGCATAACATCTTGTGTTGATTGGTGAATAGAGTTGGTTACTTGAAGTTTACACGTGTATTTCTTGGTGCTTGTCTTGTTTAAGATTGCATCACAACATTGTTAAGTACTCTTAAGATAAATCTTATATAAGTACTTAAGTAATCTAACCAATCTTAATTCAAAATAATAATCACTCATAATCACATGCATTTGCATATTAGATCTGGATTGCACTAATAACATACCTCTTGGCATAAGCTAGGTTGATAATGATATAGGGCAACCCTTTTCCTGTCTAGCTTGAGGGATTCAACCATGGTTGCTTGGGATCGGAGAGCAGGAGCGGGAGCGCCATTTTCAAAAGCTCCCAGTCCGGAGCGTTTCGGGGAGTGTTTATATATATATATATATATATATATATATATATATATATATATAATATTCCTAATTAGCAGTGGCTAATTAGAATATTCAATTTTGCTCAATTTTGTCGTCTATAGTTTATTAGTAAATAAAAAGGTGAGTGGAGAGGGTCTAACTCACTTAGTGGAATAAAACACACTCCCTAGTAGCACAACGTTATGACTTAAAGGGAGCCAAGGGGGGGCCAAGCACCACGTAGAGAGGGGGCGCACGTATGCTCTAAAAGAGACTGCGCAGATGAGGATGAGGACGTGGCAAGAGGGAGGCTACGTTGAGGAGATAGGCCTTAGGGTTTTGGAGGAAGGCCAACGTTATAAAAGAGGGAGGAGCCTCCTCATTTGATTCATTCGTTGTTGATGATATTGAGCTGGTCGTTTTGACTTCTTGAGCACGCTGACTATTTAGCCTGTCTGCAGCACTGTTTAGTGCGTTGAGTGTCTCCGGTCGGAGATCTCGCCCTTAGCCCCGGGGGACTTCGAGTCCCTGCTCGGGCAAGGTATTTCCTTCAGCATTTTGCGGGAGGTTTTGGTGTTTGGTTTTGCTGCGGAGCTCGGCATTCATAGAGACTGCGCAGTCATTGAGAAGGAGGATGCAGTCCATCTAGGAGGAGCTCCGGTTTGGGATTTTGCAAGGGTTTTGTGCCGGGAGATTGAGCAAAGGATCAGCCTTTGCCGTTGGGAGAATTTTGGTGGAGTTTGAGGCGGTATATCATTCATTCCTATTCAGCCTCTGCGTAGAGCCTTGGAGGCCAACGTAATTCCCCAAGGGGGTGTTTGTCGGGGGTCAACCATTTCTGATATGGTTTCTGGGTTTTACCGAGATTGGTGAGTAGAGGAGGATTCCAGATTTTCAGCTCATTCCGGCAAGGGGAACGGCTCTTATTCTTCAGATCATTTCAGAAGTAGCAGCTACACGGCAGTTTTCCAGTAGCTGGGACGCAGTTCAGAGAGCAGCCATTTCCTGTGTATTCTGAGAGTATTTCTTCACTTACCTTGAGCAAGTTTAGGTGCCATCACTCTGATCACCTATTGTACTTCATTATATTTCTCAGTTTAATAAAATGGCTTAGCATTCTCTCTCTATATTTCTAGATGATTTGTCGTACATTCTTTCTATGCTATTGTATGTCTGCTGCACTGTTATCTTATATATTTTCGGGCATTCTAGTTCTATACCACTTGGTGTGTTTATCTCATACTCTTAGATAGAGTCTAGAAAGGGCCAGGTAGCCTCCAGATTTCGCCCTATTTTCAAAGGCGGCATATCTGGTAAACGCCCTCCCAGTCCATCTCTGATTGGAGTTTGTCGTCTTTTAGAGATATCACCAAAACGGGAAATTACAATATATATATATATATGTCAACAAAAGCATGTATAATGATCAATTAGACATAAAAAACATAAAAACATAGATTGAATCATATAACATCAATCATCTAGAAGTTATAATCTTCATCAACCATGCCCACAAGTTGGAAGCATACAACATATTGACTCTTGAGTCTCGCGAATCATCAATAAAGGTTTCAAGCTTTCAAAATTCAATATATAACATTTATCATCATTGATTTCAAATTTCAATATCTAACATTTATCATCATTGATATATATTATAATTCATTTATCATCATTGATTCATTGATTTCAAAATTCAATATACATTTATCATCATTGATATATTATCATCATTAATTCATTGATTTCAAATTTCAATATATAACATTTATCATCATTGATATATATCATATATCATCATTGATTCATTGATTTCAAAATTCAATATATACAATTTATCGTCATTGATATATAACATTTATCATCATTGATTCATTGATCACCATATAACTTTCATGAAGCATCATATTCATAATTCATAATGACTTGTAAACTTATAAATGCCAACTTCAAAGTTTCACCTTTCAAATTCAAACTTCAAACTTAAATTTTCATTATATATATGAAAGAGTCAAGTTTCAACTGTTCAATTGTCAACAGTTATAAAAGATAAAAACTACTAGAAAATAGAAAAGACTAGTAAACAACAAATTTATTTTATCTATTGGCTGGCCCCTTGCCACGCCCACGAGAAATGTCTAATTTGTGCAAGCCACAAGGAAATGATGGTCTTCTAGTACTCTCAGGAGTACCACGTCCACGACCATGACTAGAAGGTGGAGGCTAAATCTGCAAAGGAACAATAGTTGGATATCGAGAACTGGCACTGGCACTGGCACTGGCACTGGCACCCGCACTACTACTGGATGGTGGGACTGGCCCTGTGTGTGGCGGTGTTGTTGATGCTTCATCATCGTCCCTAAAAAGTTATGCTTCCAATTCTTCCATATGTACTGTGTCGTCCTCCAAATTATCATCCTCTGGGTTGTTGTCCCAGACTCTGTATGATTGATCCTCATATGCTCGATCACAGTAATGGCTCAACAACCTCAAGTTGTAATGCACATAAACCAAGCTTTCAGCTCGGTTTTCATTCAGCCTGTTTCTTCTCACATTATGTATGAAGTTGTAGGTGCTCCAACACCTCTCTGCAGAAGAAGTATTCACAACCTGTGAGAGAACTTTTTTTGCCAACTTTGGCAAAAGTCCCATGCCACCATATGCTTCCCACCATGTGAGAGCATCAAATCTATCTTTGTCTTCCATTGCATGGAAAGAACCAAAGTTAGCAGTGCAACTGAAGTATTTGCCTAATTCAAGGCGCAATCTAGCACACTCCTCCCTATCAGGTACCAACTTGTCTAATGCCTTCATGTACCCCTCTTGTACCTCTGGATCTGTGTGAGGTTTGATCCTAACCCCACCTCCAGGTGTAGGTTGGCCAACCAAGATGGAGAGTAATATTTTGGCATAAGGATACATGCCAAGGCATGTAGTGGAACATTGAGTTTATTCCACCGTGCACACACACAGTCATAAAGCATAGCATACAAGTTGGGATCATTATCCTTAACAACATCTTTTATTTGGCCCAACATGCTGTCCATCTGCTCATAAACCTCCCCAATCACTGGTTTATCTGTATCTGCAAACCGAATCATGTGATAAATGGGCTTGGTGAAATTCAAATTTCTCATGAGCGTAGTTTGTTAAACAGCACTGGCAGGTCTCCTCCACATGTTCCAAACCTTGCTCAGAATCATTGGCTATCCTCGCCCCTTACTGCGCTGGAGCAAGGCTGAAACCATTGGCAAACTTGGAGATGACTCTCTTGGCCTCAAAAGGCGCTGAGTGGTGAGGGTAATATTGAAAAATCTAATCTTTGCTATCTTCAACAACTCCAATTTGGAGTGAGTACGGAAAAGCCCATGGGTATTGCTATGATTTGTAATAAATTTTATCATTTTTAACCTCTCTTGTACAAATCACCAAGCAATTTGAATTGAGGTTGTTTTTTTTTAATGATATCATGCATCAAAAGGTTCATTGTGTGAACCAAACACCTAGACCAAAATATGTTAAGGTATTTATCCTCAATAATTGCTCCTGCTGCATTACAGTTAGCAGCATTATCAGTGATGACTTGTATGACATTGTATGGCCCAGTATTTTCAATTATTGCAAGTAATGGTTCTGCAATGTTAATGCCTGTCTTGAATTTGTCTGAATAATCATATGCTGACAGGAAGATTGCACCACTAACCGACACAACCAAAACACTTATCAATGGCTTTCCTTTTACATTGGTCCATCCATCAGAGACAATGGACACCCCATGCTCATTCCATGAATTTGTCATTCTAGCCAAAGAATGGTTTATTTTAGCTTTTTCATGATCAAGACCCACGATTCTGGCCTTGTCATACCCAGGGCTCCTATATCCTTTGGGGGCATCATTAATGGCAGAAACCATTTCATGCCAATAAGGTGAGCGAAGAAAATTGAATGGCACCCCACATGCATATAGAAACCGGGAAATTTTTGAATCCACATCATTCCTACACCCTTCGTCAAGGAAATCGAATATGGTTCTACGCCTTAATCCAGGTGTGCCACTGCCTCCATAACCACTGCCATGGGTGGAAGTTGATGGACTTCTTTGTCCATGATGTGATGCACCTAATGGTGTATAAGAATCAATGAAACCCCTAGATCTTTTAGATCTTTGTAGGGCAGTCTCCTCTTCCTTTCTATATTTCTCTCTCTCTGTTGCTAGCACACTAACACAAATTTTGATTCCTAGATTTTTGTCTCCATCCCCTGGCATTTTCCCACAAAGGTGCCTTCTCGCACGGGTGTATGAACCATGGTATTCTTTATTGCAATGGGGGCAAAGAAATTTAGTGGTTCCACCACCTTTCCCTCCTTCCTGCTTCTGAACATATTTCCACAAAGGTGTCTAAGTTTGGTCTTGTCTAGTTGGGGTATCTGTGGCCTCATGTTCTCCACTCCCCCCTTCCTCCTCAGCATAATCCTCCTCCTCTTCAGGATTTTCATCAAATCCACCATAACCCACTTCTTCATCCTCCTCTTCTCTAATGTGCCTCTTTCTTCTACTCTCCAACACCATTATTACAAAGAAAGGAACCAACATGATGAAAATCCCTAGCCATAGAGCCATGATGTTTCAAGTTTCAAGTTTCAAGTTTCTAGCTTGCAAAAAAAATGGAGAAATGCCAAATGGGAATAGGAAATGCAACATAGAAAAAAAACAATTCAATTTTTAAGTTTTCAACACAATAAAATGCAACATTCATTCAGAAATAAAAATAAAAATAAAAAAATAAAAAATCAAGTTTTCATTTTTGAACAACTTAAAAATTTATCCTAGAAAATACATAACTAGATTAGAAGACCTACCTCTTTCTTGTAATCCTCCTCTTGCTCTCTTGCAGCTTGCTCCTTACTCTCTCCTTAGCACTTTCGCAGCTCCGCTCTCCAACTCTTGCTCCAAGCTCTCCTTCTCTCCAACTCTTGCTCCAAGCTCCTCTTGCTCTCACTCACTCAACTAAAACAATAAAACAAAATGAGGGGAGGGTGGGATTTTATTTATTCAACCCTCCTCCCTCCCTCTCCAAAAAAAAAAAAAACTTTTTGAAGATTTTTTTTCACGCTGTCGGGGAGCGTTCGAGAGCAAATGCTCCCCGACCGCTTCCGACATTTAAAAAACGCTCCCGAAGTGTTTTTTTAATGTCGGAAGCGCTCAGGGAGCGTTCACTCCCGAGCGCTCCCTGAAACGCTCCCAAAAAGGCAGGGAGCGTTTTTATAGGCTCGGAAGCGCATTTCGGGAGCAGGAACCGGGGGGGGGCGTGAAGCTTCCCCGCAACTTTGGATTCAACTTCTCCTAGTGGTTAACACAATGACCTTGCAGTCGTCAAAGCCATAGTCTCTACAGCGCCAGAGGCACTGGGTGGGTGGAACACAGGGGGAGGTATCATTAATCAAGCCATTGTCTGCTTCTCGTTGGCTTCCATTGCACAACTTACTTTGAGGATTGTTTCTCAAAACAATTAGGGGAGAGGTTACATTTAGACTAGACATTTAATTAAAATTTATTTTAATGAATAAAATAATGTAAATAATGATTAATTAGTTAATTAGTAATTAGGATTGAAAGGGCATGTCTGATGAGACATGACCTTTCGTGAAGAGGCACCTGTCTAGGTATATAAGCAGGCCTCATTTGTAACATTCATCAATCATTCATTCCTCATACATTCTAATATAATATTTGTATCCTCAATGGATGTTTTGATATTCCAAGTCTTTTGGAGCATTTAACTTGAGAAGGAACTTTGTTCACTTCATTTGGTATCGGAGCAATTCGAGCCTTCGGCTGCTTAACCGTTGCACAGAGCCACGCTCTCTGATCAAGGTCTTTGACTATAAAAATCGTCAACTTCGTTGCTGTCAAAGCGTTTCACTAGAATTTGGAGTTTCTCCATTGCTGAGTTCTTCAGAGGCCCTTGGCCATTAAAAAAAATAAAAATAAAAATCGAAAGCTTAATTTAAAAAAAGTATTTAAAAGAAGAAAAAATAAATAAAAACAGAAGGAAATAATTTAAAAGACAAAAAAAATTAACAAAAAAGGAGCAAATATATATATATAAAAGAAAAAAAATAATAAAAAAAGAAAGGAAAAAAATCGATATTACAGTCATTCTCCCCACTGTAGTCGCTTTCTCCCAAAACATATACTCACCATCACCGTCTCCGCAGTCGTGGTGCTGACAACCGGGCACCCGAAGCCCACGCTCTACCACAGCTTGGATACCCTCGCGGTAGAGCAGCCCACTATTTAACGCACCCGGGGCTCTTTGCTTCCTCTACCAACCCCATCCGCCGACACAACCACCGTTGTTTGCTTCATTGTTCGTTGCTCTCTACTCCGCAGTGGGATGCGCTATCTCACCACGTCGTCGCCGCCATAAGTCTCCAACACAATCGTGCAGCCCTCTGCACCACAACCACAGCCGGTGGAGTCAGTTGTCAGCATTGCTGAGAGCGGACCTACAACCGTCGCCGCAGCATAGTCGCCCCCGCTGCCGCCAGTCCTGCCCGCCAACCGCCACCTTCATCTGCCGCCATCCAATCCACTCAGTCCGCTTAACCCGACCCTTTATCCACCTCCGTCGCACAGCCGCCACCGTTGCAGCCCGGCCCTCTATCCGCCTCATCTGCCAACCACAGAGACTCGGTCAAGCAGCAAAGGTTTCGTTTTTGGCTTGGAGATTTTGAGACATAACGACTTACACAGAGGCATCTTAAGGGCTCAGTTAAGGCGAGTTTTTTGTACACAGTACTCACCAGGAATAAAATATGGGCGTTTGACAACAATTTAATCGAAACCTCACTCGTTCGATTACCACAAAGTTATGTGTTAGAGTCGGAGCGTTTTGGAAGAGACATGACTATCCAAAAATTTATAAGTTAAGGACCAATTAAAATAAAAATAAATAAATAAAAAGTGAAGGATATTTCAGAAAATATTATTATAAGATTAAGATTTATAAAAAATATAAAGGACCAAGGAAAAAGTGAAGCATATAAGAATTTTAAAAGTTCAAGTTGATTAAAATTGAAATAAATATTAAAAAGGAGTATTTTAGTATTTAAGATACTTCTACAAAGGAAAAGAAAAAGGTAAGAAGAAAGTATTTTGAAGTTATTAAAAATGCATAACCAAGGAATATTAAGATTATAAGTTAAAAAGGGTGGATTTCAAGGAAATTTATCTCAACAAGCAAAATGACATCTAATATAGAAATTAAGCCAGGCGATTTTTAGAAACCTTACCCATCGATGCTGAAGTGCTATTTAAAATTAAAGTAACTCTCACAAGAAAAGATGTCACTATTGATATATCACTCGCTGAAGATAAAAATTACATAAACCCTAAAATTTCAAACCAGTTGGTGATTCCTGAGTCAAATATAATCGAAAAATTGGACTTTTTTGACAAAAAAAAAAATACGACATAAAAAGTCTACAACTAAATATTGGGGATTATACTTTTATCTCTCAATTTACTATGAAATCCTTACTTTTTGACGTTAGTGACATTATGTTGGGTTCACCCTAGATGGAAACTCTAGAATCATTTATCCTAAATACGAAAAATAATTTTTTGACATTCTCCCACAAAAAGAAGAAAATAAAGCTGTAGAATTTTAACTTGAAGCCAAATTCAGTGACCCCTGAAAACATACAAGAAATTTCAAAAGTAATTTTTCAAGAAGGTAAAAAGGTGATACAAAATATGCAAAAGGAAATTGACAAAATCACCTCTAACGAGAATAAGAAGTTGCTCGCCTCAACGACCACAACGAAGAATTACTAACACAAATTAAAGAGTTGAAAAAGGACAAGAAGTCATTAAAAAACAAGGTGCAACAACTTGTCAAAAAGGAATCGTCGAAACCATCAAATGTAGAAATTCAAGTTAATGAAAAGACATCAAATAATGATACAGTCAGTGATACAAATCCAGAAAACGACACAAACAAGATAAGGGAAAGTCAAACCAAAAAAGTTCCCTATCGACATTCAAATCATGAGAGTAGACAACTTGGCCAAGCTATGTATTCAGAACAGAAACAACAAGCTGATATTTTGAAGAATACTACTGTCAGTGCAATCCACTCAAGTGATAATTCATCACAAGTTTCAAGTCGCTGTAAGATTCCACAGAAGATTGATTTAGGATGGTCCGATCCATTCTCAGTGCGATAGTTTTGTTTGTCACTGAGAGGATCATATCAACTTGTATCAACAAGGATGATTACCCTGAGATGAGAATACATGCGTAGCAGAAAAAGAGATCAAGCCTTTTCATCAACAAGCTTTGAGGACAAAGCTTTTTGAGGAGGAAGGCAATGTAATGAATAAAATAATGTAAATAATGATTAATTAGTTAATTAGTAATTAGGATTGAAAGGGCATGTCTGATGAGACATGACCTTTCGTGAAGAGGCACCTGTCTAAGTATATAAGAAGGCCTCATTTGTAACATTCATCAATCATTCATTCCTCATACATTCTAACATAATATTTGTATCCTCAATGGATATTCTGATATTGCAAGTCTTTTGGAGCATTTAACTTGAGAAGGAACTTTGTTCACTTCATTTACCAAAATCACTGCATCACACCTAGGTCTTAAGGCTTGCATCTCATACAAGATAGTCAATCATCTCAGGCAGCGGGTGTCTATCCGGTCATTTGGTCTTAATTTACTAAAAGCAAGGATTTGTGACTCCATTAAGGCATTGGTCTCATAGTAGATAATCTAATCTAATCAATCACCTTGCTTGAATTCAACCAAGTGGCTAGGCCACTCATTCCATCTCATTCCGTAGGGACTACCCCACATAGCTTGTTGTTGGGAGACAACTAGAATGGAGTGGGCAGGGATCAGAGTGACAGCCCTCGTCCTAAGCACTGTCACGGTGTCTGTACAATCTAGGCGACAACAAGACCTCTACACTATTGTTAGCACTTTATATAGCTTTTGTCTTGTAGGGTTTCCCTCTCCAAGGCCTGCTAGATTCTGTGGTAACAATGACTAAATATAAGAGAAGAGATCATGGCATTAATGAGATGCTAACGTGGTTGCTTAAATTTGTGATTTCACCTAGCATGCCCATTCTCATACGTTAAGGGTAAGGTAGGAGAAAGATTAAGCTCCCTTGAGCATTAAAGTACGATGAACAAGCTACACGTGAGCTTTAGATTTTGTTTTGTGTTGTCAATAGCATTTTTGGCTTATGTCTGTAAATCCTATTTTGAGCTACTATATATGTAATGAACTATATGGACTTGTGATGTGCTGTTAAGGGCTGTTGTTGTAGATCCATCTTGCCACATGCTTTTTGCCTAATTTTGGTAGTCATATATAACATGTACATAAGCAACAAATTTTGAGGTTCTCGTGCAATCCCAAGTAGGGTGCATGTCCCCAAGTTAGAGTCCATTGTTACCCCTCATTTTGCATGAAGGGTATACTGTGAATTTTCTCACTACTCTTGTGATTTTCATCACAAAGGCTAGTTTATAGGTTGATATTTTGGATCACCTAAAGCTTGTGCTTTCACCTAATGAGATTGTTGGTGATGTGGTGATGGATAGATTAATGATGTTAATGTTCTAGTTGTCTTCGTAACTACCTTTCTTTCTTTGCTAGTAGACATGGTTGTGGAGCCTATTATCTCTTGAATTCTCCCTAGAGGGAAAGTCCCAATCTCTCCAAGAGGAAAGCCCAGGGACACAAAAGGAAAGTTATCCACTGTTGCCTTGGCATCCTTTCCCCTTCTAGGTCTCTAAAGATGGTTTCCAACCTAAAGGGGTATTCATTAGACTAAATCCTAAGCCTATCGTTTTTGTAGGAGTGAGTGAAGGCGACTAGGGTTTGATTATATAATTGGGGTTGACCAAAATATTTATTGATTCAAATGCCTCAAATGGTAGTGTTCAATATGTATGAGTCAAGAAATTAATCCTTAAACATTGCATTCCAAGGTCATGCATATGCAAGCACTTGTAAAATGGAAGTGTGCTAGGCAAGACACTAAAGAAAAGATAAATTGGCTTCTAGTCAAAAGGTGTGGCTTGTGCTACATCCTTCAAATATATCAATACAACTCAAACAGTAGTACTTGGCCCAATCTCTCAGAGCACCAACCAAGGAGGATAGATTGCACCCTTGGCCATACTACCCAATCACCACAGTACAAGAGGGTAATATTCCCAAATGTTGTTTTTGGTGCACTATAATAGTCTGGTGACTAAATAGATAGTTTCAACATACCTAAGGGGACTTCCTATACACTCGAGATACGTGAAAGTAATGTCTGTGTTCGGGCCTATCTAATGAAAATTTGCTCGAATGGGCATTAACAAGGGTTACCTATGTGAAAATTCCTAGATCTGACAATCTTAGGAATCCTACTGCAACTATTTGAATTTACTTCTCCTATTATGTAAATTATATTTATAAAATTAATTCAGAATGCATCATGAATTATTGAAGTAAACTATTGAAGCAACCTACACTTAATTAAATATGATTCTGAAACAAGGAAACTGAGCAAGAAATCAATCACACATCAGACACCTTTATTTTGGACAAAGTACCTGGAAAAACCGAATGCAGGAAAACCATGCAAAAGATCTGAGGGTTTGATATTATTAAGCAGTAGAAATTCCTAAATACATAACTGAATACCTCAAGGGTTATTCAGTTACAGAGAGAGAAATACTAGCAGAAAGAATTTTGAGTTTTACCTCACCCAATCAGTGGAAAATCCGGTTGATCCAGACACTGGAAGAGCTGCCCCTAGAGGTCTCTATGCAATCACAGTGTAGGCCCTGCGTCACCTCCTCTAAGCACTGCGTCAACCCAACAAAGGATCGATCTGACTTCCAGAATCTCAGATCTTGGCCTCCCGGTCTCACACCCCGGCTCTCAGCTTCTGGATCTGATCCGACACCTAAATCTCGAAAACCCTCTCAGCCACTACGCAGCCTCTGCATAGCCTTGTGTGGCTCTGCGTCAGCTTGTCTGGCTCTGCGCTGGCTATGTGGATGTCTCTCTGTCTCTCTCTACTAATGATTCTCCAGTCGAGAAAATCTCTCTCCGGAAGCTACTCTGCCCCTCACTGCACTGAATCACTTAGATCTAACCTTCGTCCGAGCACTGCTCCATCGGAAGAATTTGATCTCAAGATTCACTCGGTGTGTCTTTCTAAATGACCTTCAAGCCTTCTTTATAGCCTTCTCGTTGAGAAATCAACAACCGAGATTAGATCTCTAATCAATGGATAAGATTATAACATGACTTGATCTTCACTTTCTAGATCATTCTCACTATGTTTTATGTTGAAATTTGGTTACCGGAGGACAGGTGGTTCCCTAAGGCTTTGATCTTTGGCCTAGGGAAAAGTGTCCAAAAGAATTTAATTTTTCTCCTAAAGTGACTTTATAAAGTTATAAAGTCAAATCTAATTTAAAAGTGACTTTAAGTGATAAAGTTACTGAAGTCTAATTTTAAAGTGACTTTAATAAAGTCAATGTGAAATTAGAAAGGAAAAGTGACTTTGGAAATAAATGACTAAGTGGGTCTTTATTAAAGTGGAGTGAATTAAAAAATAGAAAGTGAGATTTAAATGAGCATTTAATCTCAGCCCTAGATCTAAAGCTATCTCAGCCATTAGATTTAGGGATTCCCCAAAAGTCACTTAGGGTTAGGTTAAAGAAGGAAAATGAGGGAAAAGGTTATTCATTCTTTCATGAGCAGATTGAGAGAGAAGGAAGAGAGCTAAAGACATTTTTTTGGTTTGAGCTTGAGAAGGTGAAGGAGAGGCAGATTCAGTAGTCCGTACAGCAACAAGGGGCTGCACATTTTTCAAGGCAGCCAGGGGCTGCATGAATTTCAAGGCAACAAGGCCGTGCAACAGCACAGATTTCGAGGCAGCAGTTCGTATAGCAGCTTGAGGCACATTTTTCGAGGATAGGGACAACACAAAAATCGAGGCAAAGGTACAGCAGCTAAAGGCACAGATTCCAAGGTGGTTGTGCACGATTTTCGAGGCAGCTAGCACATATTTCGAGGTAGCTTGCTATATTTTTTCCATACAGTTCGTACAATTCGTACGGCCGTACAGCTAAGTACTGGGCACGATTTCCAAAACTGTCATTTGCTATAATAAATTTTTGTTTTGAGTTTTTTGCTGTTTTGGCACGTTTTCCAAGGCGGAGGCAAGCACGGAAAACAAGATAAGTCTGTACTTTTTTCCATGGAATTTTTCCTATACATTTCACTTCTCTGTAAAAGCATTTTCCAGAAATAAGAAGAAGCTTTCGAACTGGTTTTCCCCAAGAGTTGTCGGGGGTTTTTCCAGAGTCACATTGACCAAAAATCAGTGTGTCAAAATTCTGTGTGGCTGATTTAATTTTCTGAGTTTTTATTTTTGCATTTCAGCATTGTGAAATTTCCAGAATTAGTGCTTTCAGGAAAAAGAAAAAAAGAAAAAAAAAAAAATTCCAGCATGTTGAATGTATGGCTATGGGAATGGACATTTAACTTCATGGGAGAAATAAGGAGAAACTGAAAACCGAGGTTGGTAATAAAATTTCTACATTTTATTATTACCTTTTAATTATTTAATTTCTTAAGTTAGACTTAGGGTCCCCATTAAAATATCTTTTTACAATAAAACAT
Organism: Pinus albicaulis; assembly: GCA_034641835.2. Classification (NCBI taxonomy): domain Eukaryota; kingdom Viridiplantae; phylum Streptophyta; class Pinopsida; order Pinales; family Pinaceae; genus Pinus; species Pinus albicaulis. The sequence continues at coordinate 1,569,313,580 of CM076580.1, forward strand.
GAACCGAGTGGAATTTTCACAAACGGTTTTTGGGTTCTTTGGAATACCAGTGTCTAAGCCTCTCCACAAAATATGGGACTTAGAGCACTTCCAATGCTACCAAAAATCAACAACCTAGACCTCCAACAAGAAGAGCCTTAAGATCAATGAGTAGCCTCATGTCTTGGGTATCCCTGCATGTATGCTTTCCAAACCACATTTTTTAAGGCTTAACGACGTATTATTGTTGTTATTTAGAGACACTAGAACATGTTTTCTAGCCTAAAATTGACTAATGATCTTGACCAAAAAAATATTCATCATCATGAGATCCATCATAACTTGCATTGTAAAATAAAATGCTCAAAGATACATAAATCAGAAATTAAAGTGCATGAAAATGGCTTTGAAATAAAAATAAACACCTTAAACTTTTGTCTATTTAGTATTTATTGTCGATATGATTAAGTTAAATTTATGCAAATAATCAGATTTATTAAATACAGAATAAGCATTTAGGAACACATTTCAGCCAAAAATAACCTTAGAAAATTTATTTGTGAAATAAGTGGACAGCAAGCATATAAATTGCAGAAATATTTAAAGAACATTGTGCTAAGCTATCTCACATAAGTATTTAATCAAAATAATTTTACCAGCAGATTGGAGAATTAAATTCATGTTAAATATGAAAAATTAAATTAACCAAAACGCTGTTAAAACTATATAAATGTGAGATGGTATCAAAATATATACGAAAAACAAGGATGCAGCATATAAAGCAACAAACTCTGTATGATGTGCTTATAACCTGTTGAACGGAGATAGAAAAAAATACACGATCCTTGAAGAACAACAAATCTTTGTACCCAGTCATCAACATCTGTATCATCTATTGGAGGTTCTCCTGGCAGAGCTATCCATCTCTGTAATATATATTATAGACAGCACACCAAACAAAATCAACAAGAATACTAAAAGATATCAAACAGATTCAGCATCTTCTAGTTGATATCAGATGGTACAATTTAGAAGGAAAAGAAGTTAGAAATGCCAATAAGAGGAGAGAATAAGAGGAGAGAATTACTGTTCGAGTATACAAGTAACCTGCAAGTTGAGTAGATCTCAAAAGTTCATCAAGATGTCCCAACCTGAATTTAATAAAACAGGCCCATTTATTGTAAGATTTCTCTTTGGATCATTATAAGAAAATTTCTCTAGCTGCAATGGAGGACTGTGGCCTCCTGCTTTAGTGTTGAAACTTACAAATTAACATTTCTATTTCTTAAAGAATTTGAATTTAGGGTTATGCTTAATTGTACCTTCATTCTTTTAATAGTGGTATTTCTACCCAAAAAGAAAATTATCAGTTTGAAATGTACACCATCATAAAGCTCATACACAACTACAGTTTATCTAGTATCCATAGAAATTTTAGAATAGGGACACAAATTGCATGCATGATAGTATAGAAGGACCAAGAAAAAGAACTGTTATATAAATTAAGTAATATTTATTTCGTAACACTTAGGTCCCTAGAAGATCATTATTGTTTAGTTTTAAAGGTAATGGTTAAAATGGTGTAATGTTAGGATCTATGTTGCAGGAAACGTCCTCCCCACCCCCGTTTCTGGCAAAAAACGAAACAAAAATGTGGAAACGCATACCGTACTGGCACGTTTCCCATACGGGAAACATTGCCAGTATAGCCGGAAACGCGTTTTCAAGCTGTGCGACAGTGTTTCCTTCCCTTTAAAGCGATTTAATTTGGTTTTTTTAATTTTATTTTTCAGTTTTCGTGCTTTTTAACATTATTCTAATCGTTTATGGATGCTTCTAGATGGATTTTTAAAGCATATGGCCCTAGTATTTAAATTTTATATGCAATTCATGATAAATTCTTAGAGTAAAAGTGACAACTCCTTAATCTTCATTTTCATCCTTTTACTTAAATTTTTAACATTACCACGAAATGACTCAGGAAGTTTGCGAGTGGTTCCAACTTCATTGGATTTCATATGGAGAAAGTAGAATTTTAGATCTCATTCAAAATCCAGTAGACTTATCAGTTTTCCAGGATTTCAGGATTGGGTGATTGCAATGTTTCCATCGTATTTTGTCATGTATCAAGAGCACCAATCTGATATTCCGATATTGCTATTTTCATTGTTTGTTATCATTCATGAGTAAATGTGTTGTACCTTGTAATAGTTTATGCTTTGAATTTATCATGTATCATGTATGTTTTAAACTTTTATGATTACACAACATTTCTTAAATGTCATAAATTCTAATATAAATTTAAATTATATATATATATATATATATATATATATATATATATATATATATATATATATATATACCGCGTTACCCTGTTTCTAAAATTTGGGGAGGTCACGTTTTGCTTCGCTTCTCGTTTCAGAAACTCGTTTCCGTTTCCCCGTTTCGTGCAACTTAGGTGCAACTTAGGTTAAGACAAAGTTCATGATGTGTTAGGGAAAAGTTGTAACAAAGGTACAAGTGATTCCTTACAGGAAAAATGAAACAAGGCTTCTTCCCTATGCATAATACATATGCATTCACCACATGTTATTGAATAGAATGAAATAGAATTGATTCTCTCTTCACAACTCTGCCAATGTAAGTTTGAATATTTTGATAGTGGTACGAAGGCAGCACACAATGCAGAGACATCCAAAAGCTGTGCCTGAGATAAAGTTTAGCACAAAGCTCTGGAGTTACCACACAATCTATCAAAAATTGTGCATGGAAAAAAAAGGCTGATATAGTTATTATTAAGTTGGGGGAAAAAATCACTTTAGTCTAAATTGGGGGGCAAAATGATTACATTATATCTTATAAAGAAGTAATAGTTGAAGAGAATGGCAATTAGCATTGATGTCAGCTGCTAGACGGATGAAGACAGCAGCATCAAAGAACCCTCAAGCAGTGACAGACAACAGTAAAGGCAGCGACAAACCCATGAGTGGCAAGAAATTAAACAGTGGCAGAAAATTAAACGGCGGCAGCAGCAGTAAGATTTAAAATTGTTCCGACCAGCAAGCATATGAACGTCATGATGGTAGTCACAGAAAAATTAATATTGCTCAGACCAGCAATCATGTGAACATCAGGAATTTGCAGATCGATGAAATATTTTAGACAACAGAGCATATATATGTTAGGAGTTATTATGGCAAACCATTTTTCTTAAACAGCAGACAAATACCGTAAACACAAAGAGCATCAAGATACTCTGAACAAACAAGCAGACCAACAGCTGTGTATTAGACAAACAACAGTACTGTGGATTGATGACAGCAGAGAACAGGTATTGCCCCAACAGATGAAAGACTGTAAACACGGCAGACCAGACAAAGGCCATATTGCTATTTGCATCACAACAGCCAACCACTGGATGTGACATTATATATCTTCAATGCAAAGTCCAGCAATGGTGAATCAACAAGCATGAGCAGACAAAAAAAATTTAAAATCCAACAATATGGAAGCACAAATCTGTCAAAGACGATTACTTTAGGAATAGAGGGAATGACATTTGCACTTCAGGTATGTTAATAAAACCTTCTGGTAACAATTAAAGACGATAATAAAATATGATATGACTAGATAAATTTTATTAATGTGCAACAAATGACCATAAATAGGTTAAAGGTACTATTATATATACACTGGTAATGTGAGTGCAGCTCCCATATAAGCATATCTAACCTCTGAGATCGACCTAGAAACTAAAGTCTATCATCTAAGAAATAAAGAGATGCAAGGCTGGCAATCCTGGAGAAAAGCATATTTCTCTCCGCCACCCCTCATTTTGCATGAGGCCTACAGTAATGAATTTTTCACTACCCGTTTACATCACAAAAGCAGGTTTACAGGTTGATCTTTGGATGGCCCAAGGATTGTCATTTGCATTTAATTAGACCACTGATGATATAATCATAGATGGCTTGATGATGTTGATGCTTTGGCGATTACTTTTCTTTCATGCTAAGTAGGTTTAATTGTGAAGCCCCTACGATCATTGGATGATCGATGGTACATGTTGATGTATGAGTCACCTGATGGAATGCCCTAGCACCTTTGGACCAAGTTAACATTGTATTGGCATCTTCATTTGATTGCCGTCTTCGTGGTGTAGAGTGCTTGGCATTCTCCCCTTGCTATCACTCAAATTTCACACTCACTTGAGTAGATTTGGCATGTTCTAAGCATGATAGAATCCTTTGGACAAAAACAACCTATTCATGGGCCTATTTTGCACAGGTATAGCATCCTAACTTAATTGGCATGTGGTTTCAAGGGAGCAATCTGTTGGAAAATCAAGAGAATTGTATACTATAGATGATTTTCCTTAACTTGATAATTACTTGTGATATATGTTGGTCTTTTATTACTTTATTAGTTCTTGTTCATCAAGCAATTACCAAAATAATGGAGATCACAAGACAAAGTACATAAGATATAGGCTCCAAGCCAGAGCAAAACCACTCCAAGGGGAAAACTCAGAAAGAATGTTTCTCTTCTTTTTGAATCATCTTACAATGAGACTTCCAAGACCCAAAGACCAAACCAAAAAATCCTCCCAAGCACAAAGTCAGCCCACGAGCAAGATCTTATTCAAGGCAGCTTCAACACTTTGATCTTTTGCAGCTTCGCTCTAGAATTTCGGCCTCCTGCAATCGGCAGCTACAAAATCCTAATTTCGCACGTGGACAGAGATAAATATAATCCCAAGAAACTTTGAATTATTTTCTTCATCCTTCCAGCACTTTTCCTCCTTTGCTACTGCAGATCGAACTTGTCTTATATGTGGGTCTCAAATGAGTAGAGCTCCTTCTATTTATAGCAAAGTTTTATAGCCTTCTTGAGGGGTCGAATAGCCCTTCCTTAGGGTGACTTGTCCTTGACTGGGGCTGACTTGGTCGTGGAGGAATAAATGGATTTTTCTTGACAAAAATAAATATTTTCCTTTGTTACAATGAGTCCAAATGGAACTATAATACATTAAATAAATTCTTCTTTGTCCTAGAAAGACCTAGAAGCATGAAGAACATGCTTTTGACCTAAATTTGAGCATGAAACCCATGCTTTACATAAAATAAAATTTATTTTCTTTCTTTTTCTTTCTTTATACAAAATATAACTAGCATTTGTCATTGAAGGCCTTAACTAGACGTCATGCTGGGAGGCTTTATGCGAGCTGCCACACTACCTCTAAGGCACATACCCCATCTAGATGTTCACCGGGTATGACCTTTTAGGACTGTTCTTATCTTGAATTTCCAATCCTGAATCCTCAAAGAATATTGGTCCTCTTCGACTACTCTTGTCTTGGATGCCCTACCTCATCCTCAAAGAGTATCGGTCTACAACTTATTTTCCTAGATTCTACAATCCATAAGAAGTTCCAATCTTAAATGCTTATCCAATCCTACAAACTCCATTCTTTCTTTATCGCCTTCACTAAGACTTACAATTGTTAATCCTGGTCTAGTGCATGACTCATAAAGACAAGAACTATCCAATAACACTCCCTCTCAATTAAGGAGGAGATGTCTACCAAACCAAGCTTACCTCTCAGGTAGTCAAGCTTATTGTTTGGTAACGCTTTAGTTAAAACATCTGCTACTTATTCATCTGTAGGTAGATAGTGACGCTCTACGACCCCATCTCGTACCAAGCTTCTGATGTAGTGGTACTTATTATTTATATGCTTCATCCTAACATGAAACATCGGGTCTTCAGTCAACCTTATTCAACTTCATTATCACAATCTATGCATGTAGGGCTAAGTAGTCCTTCAGAAAAATCTGATAAAAACTTCCTGAGCCAAATAGCTTCCCGACAAACTTTGCTTGCAACAACATGCTCAATTTCAACACTACTAAAAGCAATTGTATCCTGCTTTCTGCTCATCCATGAGACCATGGAACTTCCTAAGTTGAAGCATCCACCTGTTGTGCTTCTTCCATCAATCTCACTGCCAACCCAATCAGAATCTGTACATCCCAAGAGTTGAATCTCATTACCATTATTGTAAAACTTTCACTCTGAAAATTATTACTGCAGTAATTGATTTATTTCGCCTACTTATTTGATAAGTTATTTATAGATGCTTCAGTAAATTTTGAAATAAACACAGCTGCAGTACTTCACTCTAATCAAAAGAAGAAGAACAAAAATAACACATATAGCACAATAGAAACAACCACATGAACACAGCTATTTTTGGACAATTGTCCCCAGAAAACCCCAATGTGGGAAAATCGGTGCAGCAGATGAGGGTTTGTATTAATCTTCAGCAGTGAAAAGATCATTTACAGAAGTCCTGACGAGCAGAATCAAATAGCCTGATATGAATTTTCTGGACAATCTGGAATAATTCCCGACACACGGGATGACCTCTTGCACCCTCTGTGTCAATCTGCGTAGCCCCTTTGCGCAATCCTTGCCTGGACTGCGTAAGCCTACGTGGAGGGCTAGTGTTGCTGCCCAGCGCTGCCTTCCCTTCATTCTCTGCCTTTCTTCTTCTCCATCTCTGCTGACTTTTCCCTCCTCCTTCTGTCTCTGCAACCCCGCCTCTACAGATTCACCCTCTCAAATCGAATTCTCTTACTTCAGAATCGATTTTCTTCGAGTACCGAGAATATGCCTGGCTTGCTTTCCAAATGAACCTCAAGCCTTCTCTTATAGTCTTCTCGCTGATGAATCAACAACCCAGATTATATCATTAATCAATGGCTCAGATTAAAAGATAACTTGATCTTCGTTTTCTAGAAGATTCACACTCTACTTTATTAATACCCTTTAATTATTTAATTTCCCTAAGTTTAGACTTAGGGATCACATTAAAATAATTAATTATTTTAATAAAGAAAAATCCAAATGGAATTTCCACATACGATTTCTAGGTTCTCTGGAATACTATTGTCCAAGCCTCTCCTCAAAATTTGAGACCTGGAACACTTTCCGATGCTATAAAAATCAGCACTCCCTCTTAGAGAGGAAAGTGTTCAAGCAAGGTACCAACTGTATTGCTCTTATTCTAAAGCATTTGTTGCACTAGCACCCTTTGTATTGCTGCCTGTGACACTATCTCTGCCACTGCCCCATCCGTACTGCAGCTCCCTCTGTCTCTGTAGACCACAAATTCCTTTACAGGAAAGGGTTCTCGACCATCCCCATATTTTCTCTGAAGTAAGTAAACTTAATCTTACTCAGAGCCTTGGTGAGGATATCAACCAAATGTTCTCCAGTAGGAGTGTACCTTAACTGCACAGCTCCCCGTTGGACATAGTCTCAGATGAAGTGGCACCGAATGTCAATGTGCTTCAACCGGTCATGAAACATAGGATTCTTAGAGAGCTTGATGCAACTCTGATTATCACACATAATTCTGGTCGGTTCCATCCTCTTATTGAGTAAGTTCAAGAGTATTTTACGAATCCATATGGCCTCGCACGAAGCTGTGCTTGTTGCCATATACTCTGCCTCGGCTGAGCTCAGGGCGAGGGACTTCTGTTTCCTACTGCACCAGGAAGTCATTTCTGATCCAAGACTGAAACAGTACCCACTGGTACTTTTCCGATGCACTGTGCTTCCAGCCCAACCTGCGTCTGTGAACCCATTCAACTGGACTTCATTGTCCTTGGTGTACTTCAACCCATACTCGACTGTCCCCTTCAAATATCTGAGAACATGTTTAGCTACTGCCCAGTGAGCTATCCTTGGTTCCACCATGAACTAACTGAGGGTATTCATCGCATAACAGATGTCTTGTCTAGTGTTGACCAGGTACATGAATGATCTGATTAGCTGCCTATATAAGGTGGGATCGGCCTCATCATCCTCTGACGTGTCTATCTTCTTCCAGTTTGTAATCATTGGCATAGCCATGGGTTTACAGTCTTCCATCTGAAACCTCTTCAGGATCTCTGTAGTGTATCTTCCTTGCCCAAGGAAGATTTTTCCCTTCTGTTGCCAGACGTCCAAACCAAGAAAATAGTGCATCTGCCCCAGTGTTTTAAAACTCCAACTCGGATTAGGAACCGGCCAAGAGTTGAAGCCGACTCAGTATCGACTCGGCCAGTTCGGTTTCAATGACTCGGTCTTTGTATGTAGAAATTTCCTCTTTTCCCACCCCGGTTTTCAGTTTCACCTTATTTATCCTTTTAGTTAAATGCCCTTTCCCATATCCTTACATTCAACAACAGGAAAATAATTTTTTGCTGAAAACAAAAATTCTGGAAAATTTACAGAATGCTGGAAAATGCAGAAATAAAAATCAGCAGATACAAATAGCCATTCAACACGTCATAACACAATAATTTTTGGTCAAGGTGACCCTGGAAAAACCCCCTACAACTCTTGGGGAAAACCAGTTCGAAAGCCTCTTCTTATTTCTGGAAAATGCTTTTTACAGTGAGAAAAACTCAGAAAAAATCAGCAAGTACATATTACAACTTATCTCGTTTTTCGTGCTTTACCATCATCTCGAAAAACGTGTAAACAGCAAAACAGAATAGCAATAAATGTTGTACGGCCTCCTTGGTTTTCGTGCCCAAATTTGCAACCTTAAATGCTGCTGTACGGACTGTCTAGAAATGCGTGCAAGCTGCCATAAATGCTGCTGTACTGTTTTTCTCAATTTCCGTGCAGAAAAAAACAGCAGAGCTGCTGTAGAGACCTTGGTTGTTAATTTCTTAAATTTTACACCTAATTTGTGGGAATTTCAGAGTTTTTGCTGGAGGGAAAGACTTAGCTAAATCAACTAACAGGGAATCACTGCTGCTTCTAAAAATTATTCCAAGTTTTTACACTTAATTAAGACAACTGTTACAAACTATCATTCTTCCCCTTAATACAATTTAAGACATCATTTTCATGAATACATCTAAGCATATATAAACATAAATCAGTAGTAATATGATTTCATGCAGTTTAGAAATGAAATTTCAATTTTAGCTACATGGGAAATACCTGGAATGCGGCAGATGATTTAATGGTGGCACTCCTCAGGCACTCCTCCTGTGATGCTGTGGACAGAATGAACAGTTCATCGAAACAATATAATCCTCCCAGCCAGTCTAGGAACAATCCTAGACCCAGAAGATCACTCTTCTGCCCCCGTGCCCAGAATCCCAAGGACGATGAGACTCCCTTCCAAACACTTCGTATCCTTCAATCCTTTCTATGGACAGAATGCAAAATTTTTCTCCAAAAGACCACCCCCCGTCCTTCACATCCTTTTCACTTATATTGATTTTCTCCACCGCCTCAACTCCCGTAGATATTATCTCATTTATGAGGGTGGGTATGCATTTAAGGGGATATTATGTTCATTTAATGAGATATTTAACTTAGAGATAAGGTTTTTGGGGTTAAGTGCATGAAATATCCATTTTGGATCCTTATCTACATACGTAGAAGCGATGGCTTTATGTAATGTCTTAATACGAATTTAATTGGTATTAGGTTTGTTTTTATCTTAATTAATTTGCCTTAATTAATTATATTATTACTTTATTAGTTCACCCATATATAATTTTAACTAACTTATAATCTGGTTTTCTTAAATAACACTCTCCCATGCCTGTTGAGATTTCGTCATATCATGGCGAGATAAAATATATAGTAATATTAAATTCGTTATTCAACTTATTCTCACTTAGGTAGCCTTAATACTAGTGCGGGGTATGCGATATAGGCATATGTAGCTATCACATGCGTATGTCGTATACTCGCTAATGTTCTTTTACTTATCAATTAGGAATGGGTTGTTACAATCATTGCATTTGGATTTCTACCGAAATCTCGTGCAAAGGTATAGCCACTGGCTGTATGGCTCCCTTGAAAACGTGCCAAAGAAAAACAGTCATTTTCCCCGTCTTCCGATTTTCGTGCCAACTTGTTGTATGGCCTTCTTGGAAATCCACAAATCACGTACGGATTTTCTAGAAAAACGTGCCCAAAATCGCTTTCAGGGTGCTAACTCTACTATAATGACTTGCCGAAACACCGTTGGAATGTGTGCCAAAGTGTTGCCTCTTTCTCCTCACTGCCCAGAAATCTCCCTTGCTCTCTTGCTCTCCTTCTCCCAATCTGCTCATGAAAGAATGAATGACCTTTTCCTCCTTTTCCTCCTTTAACCTAACCCTAAGTGACTTTTGGGGAATCCCTAAATCCAATGGCTGAGATAGATTGAGATCTAGGGCCGAGATTAAATGCTCATTTAAATCTCACTTTCTATTTTTTAATTCACCCCACTTTAATAAAGACCCACTTAGTCTTTTATTTCCAAAGTCACTTTTTCCTTTCTAATTTTATATTGACTTTATTAAAGTCACTTTAAAATTAGACTTTAGTAACTTTATCACTTTAAGTCACTTTTAAATTAGATTTGACTTTATAAAAATTATAAAGTCACTTTAGGAGAAAAATTAAAATCTTTTGGACACTTTTCCCTAGGCCAAAGATCAAAGCCTTAGGGAACCACCTGTCCTCCGGTAACCAAATTTCAACACTCCCTCTTACCGAGGAAGGTGTTCCTCACCACACCCATCTTGTCTCTGAAGTAGATATGCTTGCCCCGTGGTAAGGCTTTGGTAAGAATATCTGCAACCTGCTCATCAGTGGGAATATACTCAAGCTTCACAGCTCCCTTCTGAACATAGTCTCTGATGAAATGATATTTGATCCTGATATGCTTTGACCTGTCATGAAATACTGGATTCTTCGTGAGTTTAATGCAACTCTGATTATCACAGTAAATCACTGAAGGTCTCAACGGCTGACCAAATAAGCCAAACAACATCTTGCGAAGCTAGATGGCCTCACAACTAGCTAGACTGGCTGCCATATACTCTGCTTCCGCTGAACTCAATGCTACTGACTGCTGCTTTCGGCTGAACCATGACACTACCGCCGAACCCAACCCAAAACAACACCCTGAAGTGCTCTTCCTATCAGAAGCACAACCTGCCCAATCAGAATCAGTGTAACCTGCCAATCTCACTCCATCCCCCTGCCTGTAGTCCAGACCATAATCCACTGTCCCCTGCAAGTACCGCAAAATGTGTTTTGCAGCCACCCAGTGAACCTTCCTAGGCTCACACATAAACTGACTCATCGTGTTGACTGCAAAACAAATATCTGGCCTAGTGTTGACCAAATACATCAAGGAACCAATCAGCTGTCTGTACAATGTGGGATCCACCAACTCAGAATCCGAAGCATGAAGCTTCTTCCAGTTGGTGATCATCAGTGTCGACATGGGTTTACAATCCTCCATGTGGAATCTGCCAAGGATGTCCACAATATACTTCCCCTGTCCCAGGAAGAAATGCCCCTCCTCCTGCCACACCTCCAAACACAAAAAGTAATGCATCAAGCCGATGTCCTTCATCTCAAACTCCGCCGCAAGATCTCTCTTGCAGTGCTCTATGAGTCTCTCTGCACCTGTAATGACTAAGTCATCCACATACAACACCAGAATGAGAGGCTCCTCACCTATCACAATATAGTAAAGGTTCGGATCTGCCTCACTCTTTGTGAAACCCATCCCCTGCAAGTATGTATCTATCCCGGAGTACCAAGCTCTGGGAGCTTGCTTCAGGCCATAAAGGGCCTTCTTCAGTCTGCACACATGGGACTCCTTCCCATGCACCTCAAAGCCCTGTGGCTGCCCAATGTACACCTCCTCACGTATGAATCCATTGAGAAATGCGGTCTTCACATCCATCTGGTGGATCTTCCAACCCATCTCTGCTGCTATCGATATAATGGAGCGGATCGAAGTATATCGAGCCACGGGAGTGAAGGTCTCCTCATAATCAACTCCCTCTACCTAGGAGAACCCTCTAGCCACAAACCTCGCTTTGAATTTCTCAATGCTGCCATCTGCAGCATGCTTTACCTTGTAAAGCCATCTGGAAGTAACCATGGATTTGCCCTCAGGCCTAGGCACCACCTCCCAAACATCATTCTTCATGATAGAAGAATACTCCTCCTGCATGGCCTCTCTCCAGACCTGCTGGCTAGCTGCCTCCTCATAGCTAGAAGGCTCAGAGTCAAGGATGCCGGTAGCCATTGCCATATAGCTACAAAACCTCTCAGGTGGTCTGCTCTCTCTGACCGGCCTCTTAGGCCCAGCAACAGATGTGGCCTCTCTCAAGGTGTCCTGAAGCCCCCTCAGCCTTTCTTCCCCGAGAACTGGAGAATGAAACTCCTCCTCATCATCATCAGAGCCCCAAATCCACGACTGTCCGTCTCCACCGTCCTCCTCGCCCGCACCTCGAACCTCGTAGAAGCCGAGGTACTGTAGAACCGTCCATCGCTGGACTCCTAGTGAATCGCTCCGGTGGATCGCTCCGCATGTCGTCTCTCGAAGTACCACTCCCTTCGACTCTCGTGAGCCACCGGCCACCGACGAGCCTCGACATCGCCATAGATGTACCGGGATCCTCCCGATCCTCGCCGCCCACTGATCCTCGTGGATCGGCTCGCCCGCCGAGGGTCCGCCGATCCGTATACTCTAACCCCGTGACCTCCTAAAGGCCCTATTCCTCTCAAACTTCACATCCCACTCCGACAACAACTTTCCTCTGTGCAGGAATGTAAATCTGAAAGGCCTTTGAGGTCTCACCGTAGCCCACAAAGATACCCTTCTCTGCGGTGGGCTCTAGTTTGGTCCTCTTCTCCTTAGGTATGTAGGAGTATGTGATACACCCAAAGATACGAAGATGACCAATATCAGGCTTCTTCTCAGAAAAAGCCTCCTCCGCAGTCATATGCCCCAAGGCACGATGCGGACTCCTATTCTGCAACAAACAAAGCAGTTGTTGGCAGCTCGCTCACAAAACAATGGCAACCCCTGATCATGTAACATGGCTTTGGCACCCCCTCCGATGGATCTGTTCTTCCTCTCCGCAACCCCGTTCTGCTGGGGGTTGTAAGGAACAGTGAGCTCCCTCCTAATGCCTGCCTCCGCACAATAGTCAACAAACTCTCCAAGGGTGTACTCTCCCCCATTGTCCGACCTCAGGGACTTGATCTTCCGACCGGTCTGTGTCTCCACAAGAGCTCTGAACTCCTGAAATCGCTTGAAGACCTCACTCTTGGTCTTCAAGAAATAGATCCAGGTCCTCCCCGGAGGATCATCAATGAATAAAACATAAGACTCATATCCTTCCTGAGCAGCCCCTTTCCCGAGCAAATACCAGGGACGGAGAGGCTTTAGAGGCTGACGTGGAGGCTTTAGGAGTAGCGTTGGGGTTTCTAGGCCCTAATTTTGGCTGAGTTCTGTAAATCTCATTCGAGGGTGTGGATCAATCATTATTTTGGCCCTAGATCAACCAGTGAGTTGTAGATCTATTATTTCTCTGTCGAGTTTTTCAAATCTGGAATCCAAGCTTGTTGTATTCAGAAAATTCTTAATAATAAAACCCTCCAGCGGCGAGAAGACCGATTTTCCTGATTGGGTTTTTCAGAGGACTATTTGTCCAGAAATAACTGTCACTATGTCTATGTGTGCATGAACTTGTTCTAAATCTAAATTGGTGGAGATCTGTTATGTGTTTGGATTTGATTTTAACTTGAATTTATTCAGTTAATAACTTGTTTAAGTAGGAGGAGCATAACCACATTAAAAGTAAATAATTTCTGCATAAAGTGTAAAGATTCAGAAATTTTCACACGGTATCAGAGCAATCGCAGATCTAGGAGGGTCACCAGCAAGAGACTGAAGGTTCTAGCTGCAGAAAGCAGCAGAAATGCAGATCTGAAGGGATAGCGCAGTTTTCAAGGGCAAATTCACGCAGAAGGAAGGGTGACGCAGTCTAACGCTGTCTCCTAGCAAGCCCATGCAATTACTGCGCAGAGGCAGCGCAGAAACAACGTTGGATTAGTCCGAAGCCTGCAAGTGTGATGCACATCTGAATCTGTTAGATCCAGAAAAACCTGCAGAAAAGCTGTAGAAATTCAAAAGGTGTTGGTGGGGTTAAATTTCTGAAGTTTTCAGATTTTTAGCCTAATCACAAGTGACAAAGAGCATGAGGAGATCAGCTTCTCAGAGAGTTTCTAGCCAAAAGGAACTTGCAGTTTGATCAAAGGATCAAAGAGAGTTGAATCATAGTTGATTTGGCAGATTTCCAAGGAGGGAAATCAGTTGTCAGAGGGAGCAGAAGGTGCTTGTTTCACCAAGGGCCTTCGATCCATTTCTGTAGCAAAGAGAAAAGGAAGTTCCGACACATTTTGAGCAGATGGCTCCTCAATGGCTGCGTGATCAGGACAGGTTGGATGGTCTCTCCAACTTTTCAGTATGGAAGGCAAGGATCGTGATAGTCCTTGAGGCATACAATCTTAGAGACCATGCAGAGCAAACTCTGGCCACACCGACAAATCTGGATCTCCTTCGGAAGCATAAGGAGGTTGTTGGGCATGCCAAGCGGCTGATTATGGATAGAATCAAGGACCATATTGTACCACACTTAGCTGAGAAAAAGATAGCTAATGAGATGTTGAAGGCCTTGATCTCCCTATATGAGGGAAAATTTGTCCAAACTCCAAGGAAGATGTTGTTAGAGACACAGATGAGGTCATTCATGATGGTCAAGAGAGAAGACATGGAGCATTTCCTCTTCAGACTGCAGTCGATCAGAGATCAGTTAACTGCAACTGGTGCACAGGTGGAAGACGATGTGATGGTGAGGACTGCCCTCAATGCAGTCACGGATGAGTGGGAAACCTTTGTCCAAAGTATCTTGGGCAGAGCGGACCTCCCAGATTGGGACAGCTTGTGGTCAGTTCTGCGTCAAGAAGAACTCCGCAGATTCACGAAGAAGCAATATAGCTCTGGATCGAGCAAAGTGAAGAAGGAAGATGAGGAAAATGCAGCCTTGGTATCGAAGAAGCAGTCAAAGAATAAATATCTCTTAAAGATCAAGTGCTTCCAGTGTGGTGAAATGGGACATTATGCCAGCAATTTTCCTCAGAGGAAAAAGGACAAGGAAGCACCTTCTTCCAAAGCTGTTGTGGCAGATGATGGGTCGGAAGATGATGCAGCCATGAGTGCTCACGAACCACGGAGGTGGGGTGACGTGGATATGTAGAGCTGCTACATAGAAGTAAGGCGGGATACTTGAGCAGCTCATCTCTTGGATCACATGCGAGTTACGGCAGCCTTAAGATAGTAGCGGGACAAGTGGAGCAGTGGGTGCATAGATCATAGATGAGGCAAGCAGAGGGAGATCTGAAGACTAGAAGGAGAAACGAAAGCAAGGCAGCAGCAGCGAAGAGGCTGATGTGACTTCAGCAGCGCAAAGCAGAGTTACTTACGCAGTGCAGAGCTGCTGCAACGCAGAAGGCTTCAGAGGGACAGATCAGTGCAGCAGCAACGTAAGAGATTTCAGCACAAGGGGTTGAAGTGACTTCAGTAGTGCAGAGGGAGTCTACTTACGCAGTGCAAAGCTGCAGCTATGCATCATCCTTCAGATGCTAGCACAGATCTCTAGCCTATGGAGCTTCAGTGATGAGGATGCATCCCATTTGACTTGTTTATCAAAGATTGGGCAGGAGATTCAGTTGTTTCTCTCAACAACTGAAGTTGTAGTTTTGCAGAGGCAATGCTATCAGCAGCACAGATGCAGCATATTGAGAGGGACTTGCAGTACAGAGGTTGCAGTGGCAGTGACAAAGTCATGGGCAGCAGTACAGAATGTCAGCAGCAGTGCAGAGTTGAGTGGCAGCAAGTCGAGCATCAGCAGCACAGAACTAGTACCCAAAGTCTTGTAATGCATAGTGTGATGTATTGCTAGAGCACATCCTTGATGCTAAGAGGGAGTGTTGAGATTTTGTGTATTTGGGGTAGCATCAGTTGTGCTCTAGCTCCCAAATTTGGTGGAGGGACTAGAGTACACTTGATCTACAAGACCCGGAAATTGATTTGAGAAATTTTATCTGGTTTAGGAGATATTAAATTAATTAATTATTTTAATGTATTTCCAAAGTTGAAACTTAGGGAACTTAAATAATTAAAGTAAATTTAATTAAACATGTGTTGAAATTGTCTTAAGTCACACGGATCAAGTTTTCTTTTAATCTTAGCCATTGATTCAAGATCTGATCATGGTTGTTGGTTTCCCAACGAGAAAAGTATAAAGGAAAGGTTTGGGGTCATTTGTAAAAACACATAGAGGCAGAGCACTGAAGCTAAAAGTTGAGATTCTAGGGCGAGTTTGCTAAGAATTCTCAGAAGTGTTTCAGCTGTAGAGAGGGAAATTTAGGCCAAGGGGATGATCTGATCCCAGGGTCTAGAATCAGAAAAAGGCAGAGATAAGCTCAGAGAGGCAGCGCAGAGAAGCAGCATAGTAGCAGTAGGAAGGGCAACAACTGTGCTATGCAGGTGTTGCGCAGTCCCTCAAGGACAGCGTGATTTTCAGCTAGAAGCCCTCAAGGGTTATGCAGAGACCCTAAGGGGTAGCGTAAGGACTGCGTCACCCAGTCTGGCATAACGCAGCCCTTTCCGGCGCAGCGCTGAGGGACGCAGAGGCTTCAGGAGCAGCGCTGGGGTTTCTAGGCGCTAATTTTGGCTGAGTTCTGTAAATCCCGTATGAGGGTGTGGATCAGTATAAATTTCTGAAGATGTTCTATGCTTGATGCAACATTACTTTTATCCCCAATGTCAGTCAGCGATCACATAAACAATAAAGTAAAGTGTTGATAGAACATACCAGTAGATCGACAAAAGACAAGCCAGAAAAATATAAGTGTGTTGCTGCGTTACGGCGATCAATAGGATGCTTCAACCAGCAAAGTCTCAATACGGTCAGCCAACTAGAAGTGTCACACACACATCCCTTAAAGACAGCTCATCAAAAATCAACATAATTCAACAAAAGAATCCCACATCCAGATTTCCGGCATCATCCAAATTTACACCATCATCCAGATTTACGACATCCAGATTTACGGCATCCAGTTCCGGCATCATCCATATTTACGGCATCCATTTCCGACATCATCCATATTTATGGCATCTAGATTTACAGCATCCATTTCCGGCCTCATCCAGATTTACGGCATCATCCATATTTATGGCATCATCTAGATTTACGGCATCCATTTCCGGCATCATCCAGATTTACGGCATCCATTTCCGGCATCATCCATATTTACGGCATCTAGATTTACAACATCCATTTCCGGCATCATCCATATTTACGGCATCCATTTCTAGATCATGAGGATGTGTGTGATGAGATGATTGAAATGTCCTCCAACGTTGACTCTATTTATATCAATCACTGAGGGTGTGTGACACATTTGCTGGGGGGGTGTAAAACCTTAATGCCGACTTGCACATATTTTGAAAGAATTCAAAATAAATTCAAAATAAATGTTTTTCTCATCGGATCAAGATGATCTTTAGATCGATCTTGCACCTCTTCGAAAGAGGAACCCAATAAAAATATTGGTGTCTTCATCTGAGCATCACAACATGGAGTTAATGCCGACCTGCACATATTTTGAAAGTATTAAAAATATATTCAAAATAAATGTTTTGCTCATCAGATCAAGATGATCTTTAGATCAATCTTGCACCTCTTCGAAAGAGGAACCCAATAAAAATATTGGTGTCTTCATCTGAGCATCACAACATGGAGTTTGGACCTAGTTGTCCAATTTTAACACTTCCTCTCAACTAGGGAGAACTCCATCCACCTGTGCAATCAAACATTGTGCGTCATCTCGCCATAACTTGCTTTGTTGGCCTCTTTATTTCAGAACAACAGTGGGTCAGTCACAAAGACATCATTCGCGGCTAACAGATTCAGCCCAGAGGTCCGAAACCTCTATAGGACTCATAAAGAGTCTCATACCAACCTGGAGTCGGTTTATCTGACCCGAAGTCAGTAGGAGGTCCGATACCTCACTTGGACTCAAGAGAGTCATATATACTAACCCGAAGTTAGTCTCACTGACCTAAAGTCAGTTGGAGGTCTGAAACCTCACATGGACTCAAAGAGTCACATACCAACCCGAAATTGGTTTATCTGACCCGAGGTCAGTAGGAGGTCCGAAACCTCACATGGACACAAAGAGTCACATACCAACCCGAAGTTGGTTTATCTAACCCGAAGTCAGTAGGAGGTCCGAAACCTCACTAGACTTGATCCCAGATCAAGTGGTTAGACAAGTGTCATCCTAGATAGAGAGTACAACAATCTCTGATGCATCCATCAGTCTTTGCTACTAGTCTCTAGCTTTTCCCACCTCATTGGCCAAATGAGAAGTACTTCCCATGAGTTCGGAACTCAAATGGGTAGGATGCATACGGGGCACAGATCATGACAGGTGAACCAACTCAATCATCATAATGGTGGGGCCCAAGCACACCAACAAGATTCGGCAAGCCTAGCCCTGTGGTTGCTATCCCCAAAGCCCCCCATAGCTCCTAGAGCTCATCGTCCAACAGGCTACTTGCGGACATATGTCACGGGGCAGCAAAAGGCATGGTTGTGTTTGCTTCACCGGGGAGAATACCACTACAACACTAATTTCTATTGATTTTTGTAGCATCCGGAAGTGTTCCAAGTCTCAAACTTTGCAGGTAGGCTTGGATGGCAGCATTCCAAAGAACCCAGAAACAATTTGTCGAAATTCCACTCGGTTCATGACTTATTAAAATAATTAATTATTTTAATGAAGACCCTAAGTCTAAACTTAGGGAAATGAAATAATTAAAGGGTATTAATAAGTCAAAGTGTGAATCTTCTAGAAAACATGGATCAAGTCAAGTTTTAATCTTAGCCATTGGTTAATCTTTTAATTTGGGCCATTGGTTCTCCTATAAGATGATTATAAAAGAAGGCTTGAGGGTCATTTGGAAAACAAGTCGGGCATACACTCAGTACCCAAAGGAAATCGGTTCTGATGTAAGAGAATTTGATTTCAGTGGGATTGCAGAGCGAGGAGTTTGCAGAAGCAGAAGGAGAAGGGAGTCAGCAGTGATCGAGATCAAGGACGGAGGGCAGCAGTGGGCCACTGGAGGCAGCTTGAGGCTACAGCGCAGAGAACCCATGCAGACTTATGCAATCTAGCGTTGGGACTACGCAGTGAATCACGCAGACAAACACAGGAGCCAGCAGGGGCTGATCAGGGTCTTAGAGAATTATCTGAGGGAGCCGAAAATTCAGTCTCGAGTGTTTCAGAATTTATTTTCCATTATATTTCCCTGTAAAGATATCATTTGCTGAAGAATTAATAAAACCTTCATCTGCTGCACCGGTTTTCCCGCATTGGGTTTTTTCAGAGACAATTGTCCAAAAATAACTGTGTACATGTGATTGATTCTTGTGCTTATGTTCCCTACTGTTTATTTCTCTACATATATATTTGTGAATGTTGCACTAGTACTTATTTCGATATTTGCCAGAAGATTTCTGAATAATAACTTATTGAAATAATAAGTAGGAGAGATAAATCTATCACTGCAACTGTATAGTTTTCAGTTTGAAAATTTCACACTTTCAATATGTTTATCGATATGTCTCCATTTTATGCTTTGTAAGGATATCATGCTCTAACTATTGCTGAAGTTATGTTTGGAGCTAGCAAGGGCCCCAGGGCCAAGGATGTAGAAATTTGATAACCCAACCCCTGTTTTCAGTTTCTCCTTATTTCTCCCATAAAGTTAAATTCCCATTCCCATAGCCATACATTCAACAAGCTGGAAAAAATAAATATTTTCTGAAAACATACATTCTGGAAATTTCACAGTGCTGAAATGCAGAAATAAAAACTCAGAAAAATAAATCAGCCACATACAGATTTTTCACATGCTGATTTTTGGTCAACTTGATCCTGGAAAAACCCCCTACAACTCTTGGGGAAAACTAGTTCGAAAGCTTCTCTTATTTCTAGAAAATTCTTTTATAGTGAACAACAATACACAGTAAAGATTACAGCAAACACTAAAACCACTTATCTCGATTTTCGTGCCACCCTTCACCTTGAAAATTGTGCCAAACAGCAAAACAGAAATTTACAGAAAAATTACAGCATTAAATGTTGTACTTGCAACCTTGAAAAATGTGCCAGAATCTATCGGTATAGACTGTATGAATTCTATATGGACAAGACAGCAATCCCTTTGTCGATTTCCGTGCCCAAAAAGTCTGCCTCGAAAACCGTGCCCTTTACTGCTAATTCTGCTCCTCGAAAACAGAGTTGTCCTTTCCTTGAAATGCGTGCAAATTGTTGTATGGATTTTCTGCCTCGGTGACCGTGCCAATAAATGCTGCTATACGGATTTTCAGCCTTGGGAAGTGTGCCCTCCTACTGTACAGATTTGTTGTGTCTTTTGCTGCTCTCCCTCCGTTCAGAAATTTCTCTTCAGCTTTCTCTCCTCCTCTCTCAATCTACTCATGAAAGAATGAATGACCTTTTCCCTCCTTTTCCTCCTTTAACCTAACCCTAAGTGACTTTTGGGGAATCCCTAAATCTAATGGTTGAGATAGTTTTAGATCTAGGGTTGAGATTAAATGCTCATTTAAATCTCACTTTCTGTTTTTTAATTCACTCCACTTTAATAAAGACCCACTTATTCATTTATTTCCAAAGTCACTTTTCCCTTTCTAATTTCACATTGATTTTATTAAAGTCACTTTAAAATTAGACTTTAGTAACTTTATCACTTAAAGTCACTTTTAAATTAGATTTGACTTTATAATTTTATAAAGTCACTTTAGGAGAAAAATTAAATTCTTTTGGACACTTTTCCCTAGGCCAAAGATCAAAGCCTTAGGGAACCACCTGTCCTCCGGTAACCAAATTTCAACACTCCCTCTTACCGAGGAAGGTGTTCCTCACCACACCCATCTTGTCTCTAAAGTAGACATGCTTGCCCCGTGGTAAGGCTTTGGTAAGAATATCCGCAACCTGCTCATCAGTGGGAATATACTCAAGCTTCACAGCTCCTTTCTGAACATAGTCTCTGATGAAATGATATTTGATCCCGATATGCTTTGACCTGTCATGAAATACTGGATTCTCCGTGAGTTTAATGCAACTCTGATTATCACAGTAAATCACTGAAGGTCTCAACGGCTGACCAAATATGCCAAACAACATCTTGCGAAGCCAGATGGCCTCACAACTAGCTAGACTGGCTGCCATATACTCTGCTTCCGCTGAACTCAATGCTACTGACTGCTGCTTTCGGCTGAACCATGACACAACTGCCGAACCCAACCTAAAACAGCACCCTGAAGTGCTCTTCCTATCAGAAGCACAACCTGCCCAATCAGAATCAGTGTAACCTGCCAATCTCACTCCATCCCCCTGCCTGTAGTCCAGACCATAATCCACTGTCCCCTGCAAGTACCGCAAAATGTGTTTTGTAGCCACCTAGTGGACCTTCCTAGGCTCACACATGTGTTGAAATTTGGTACCGGAGGACAGGTGGTTCCCTAAGGCTTTGATCTTTGGCCTAGGGAAAAGTGTCCAAAAGAATTTAATTTTTCTCCTAAAGTAACTTTATAAATTTTTATAAAGTTAAATCTAATTTAAAAGTGATTTAAGTGATAAAGTTACTAAAGTGACTTTATAAAGTTATAAAGTCAAATCTAATTTTAAAGTGACTTTAAGTGATAAAGTTACTAAAGTTAAAGTGACTTTAAATAAAGTCAATATAAAATTAGAAAGGAAAAAGTGACTTTGGAAACAAAAGACTAAGTGGGTCTTTATTAAAGTGGAGTGAATTAAAAAATGAAAAGTGAGATTTAAATGAGCATTTAATCTCAGCCCTAGATCTCAATCTATCTCAGCCATTGGATTTAGGGATTCCCCAAAAGTCACTTAGGGTTAGGTTAAAGGAGGAAAAGGAGGAAAAGGTCATTCATTCTTTCATGAGCAGATCGGGAGAAGGAGAGCAAGAGAGCAAGGGAGATTTCTGAGCAGTGAGGAGAAGGAGGCAGCAGCTTGGCACACATTCCAAGGCCATATTTCAGCAAGACCGTACAACAGAGTTTGCACACAGTTCAAGGCAGATTTGGCACGATTTCCAAGGCAGAATCCGTACAGCAGCTTGTGGCATGTTTTCCAAGGCAGCCGTACCATTTTCTGGGCACAGATTTCGAGGGAGAAGCTGCTGTTTTTTGCTGCACGCTTTTCTAGACAGGCCGTACAGCGTGTAGCTGATTGCTGGCACAAAAATCGAGGCAGATTTCCGTACAGCAGCATTTAATACAGCTGCACGCATTCCAAGGAGGCCGTACAGCAGCATTTATTGCTGTTCTGCATGCAAAAAGAGGAGGCCGTACAGCAGAAATTAATGCTGTAATTTCTGGGCACGTTTTTCAAGGAAATACGCACAACATTTATTGCTGGTTCAGTTTTACTGTCTGCACGTTTTCCGAGGCGGTGGTTAAGCACGGAAAGAGATAAGTTGTAAAAGTTTACTTGCTGATTTTTCTGAATATTTCTCTCACTGTAAAAAGCATTTTTCAAAAATAAGAAGGAGCTCTCAAACTGGTTTTCCCCAAGAGTTGTAGGGGGTTTTTCCAGGGTCACCTTGACCAAAAATACTGAGTTATGATGTGTTGAATGACCGTTTGTTACTGCTGTTATTTTATTTCTGCATTTACAGCATTCTGAAAAAATTTCCAGAATTTGTGTTTTCAGCAAAATTTATTTTCCAGTTATTAAATGTATGGATATGGGAAAGGGCATTTAATTATTTTGGAGTAATAAGGTGAAACTGGAACCTGTGGTGGAAACAGAATTTTCACAATGGTATCTGAGTTTCGAGGTCAAGGGCGCTTGGGATAAAGAAGGGAAGTTGAAATATGCTTTGCTGATTTTTCTAGTCGTAAAATTCCAAAGACGACGATTTTTCACAAATGCCGTTTTTACCTTTTACTACAAAGCACATGTTATTTTTCATTTTAGGACACAGGATGTCACTGACCGAGGTTGGAGGATAAAGGATGGGCAACACCTCCACAAAGATTTGGAAGGAGAGAATGCAGAGTATCTTTGAGGAGGCAGAAGTCTGGGACATTATGGTACATACCACACAGAACCCTGTGAATGTGCCTACCGATGCTACTCAGTTGGCAGCATATAATAAAAAGAACAACAAGGGTAAGAGGCTGATTCTAGACGGAATCAAAGACCATTGCATTCCTCATGTGAGAGGAAAGAGAAATGTTCATGAGATGTGGACAACATTGTCCAATCTCTACCAGAGTACCAATGAGAACCGGAAAATGGTCCTGAAGGAGAAGATGAAGACCATTAAGATGGGCAATGATAGTGCAGCTGGATATCTCACTAAGATTACTAATGTGATAGATGAGTTGGCAGCGATTGGAGAGGCCATTCCACCCACTGAGTTGGTGCGGATTGCAGTGAATGGCCTCCCCCGTTCATGGATGAACTTTGCTGATGGAGTTTGTGCACGTGAGACCTTTCCCACATGGGAGAGGTTTTGGGATGATTGCATTCAGACAGAGATCAGGAAAGGTCAGCTTGGGGCAGCCAAGCCAGTTGAGCAGGATGAGGATGTAGCACTGTTGGCAGGACGCAAGAAAGGCAAAGGGAAGAAGCAGGCCTCCACAAGCAATGGTGGGGGCAAAGGCAAAGGTAAAGGTAAACAGGATAACTCACAGAAGGACTATTCCAAAGTGAAGTGTTGGAATTGTCAGAAGATGGGACACTATGCAGTTGTGTGTCCGGAGAAGAAGAAGAAGAAGGGGAAGAACTAGAGCATGGCAGCTTCAGTAGAGGTTGAGGACTTTGCAGATCGTTTTGACCGGGAGTTTGGGTTCACTGCGTGTGAGTCCTCTAGTGCGGGATCATCTGCCATAGAGGTTCAGAGGGAGCATGCATTTCCCTCGATTAGCGGAGCATCTTCGGGTATCTGGTATGTGGACAGTGGGGCTTCACGTCACATGACAGAAGTCCGTGAGTACTTCTCAGAGCTTTCAGAGAGTGGCACTGATATAGAGGTAGTACTCGGTGATGACAGAGTTGTTAGAGCAGTCGGTGTGGGAACATTGACATTTCAGAGGGAGTCTAAACCTCCCTTGAAAGTGTCAGATGTTCTTTATGTGCCAAGGATGAGGAAGAACCTCATATCTGTCTCAGCTTTGGAGGACAGAGGATATGAGGTACTGTTCAGGGGAGGACAGGTGTTGATGTATCCCAGGGGCACTCCAGCTGATTCAGCTAGAGTGATAGGTGTACGCCATGCAAAGGTGTACAAGTTTGCATTTCAACCCCTTTTGGCATTGAGCAGTAGCACCGACAGCAGAGCTAGCAGTTCTGAGCTGTGTGAGATTTGGCACCGCAGGATGGGGCACATGTATCATGGAGCCTTGAGGACTTTACGGGAGATCACTACAGGTGTGCCAGATTTCAGTACTGATCACTTTGATACTTGCAGAGGATGTGCGATGGGCAAGTTTGCCAAATCCCCTTTTCCCAGCAGTGACAGCAGAGCGACTGGGATACTTGATTTGATTCATTCCGATGTGAGCGGTCGGATGTCTCATGTTTCCTGGAGTGGATATGAGTACTATGTTTTATTCATTGATGATCACTCCAGGAGGACCTGGATTTATTTCTTGAAGACCAAGAGTGAGGTCTTCAAGCGGTTTTAGAAGTTCAGAGCTCTTGTGGAGACACAGACAGGTCGGAAGATCAAGTCCCCGAGGTCGGACAATGGAGGAGAGTACACCCTTGGAGAGTTTGTTGACTATTGTGCGGAGGCAGGCATTAGGAGGGAGCTCACTGTTCCTTACAACCCCCAGCAGAACGGGGTTGCGGAGAGGAAGAACAGATCCATCGGAGGGGCTGCCAAAGCCATGTTACATGATCAGGGTTGCCATTGTTTTTGTGGGCAGAGGCCTGCAACACAGCTGTTTACTTGCAGAACAGGAGTCCGCATCGTGCCTTGGGGCACATGACTCCGGAGGAGGCTTTTTCTGGGAAGAAGCCTAATATGGGTCATCTTCGTATCTTTGGGTGCATGACATACTCCTACATACCCAAGGAGAAGAGAACCAAACTAGAGCCCACCGCAGAGAAGGGTATCTTTGTGGGCTACAGTGAGACCTCCAAGGCCTTTCGGATTTACATTCCTGCGCAGAGGAAAGTTGTTGTCAGGCGGGATGTGAAGTTCGAGGAGGACAGGGCCTTTAGGAGGTCACGGAAGTTAGAGTATCTGGAT